>PVIH01005049.1:107818-130047 GCA_004025045.1 Sigmodon hispidus
ATCCAGCTATGCCAACACCATTTGTTAAATATACTATCTTTTTTCCATTGAATGTTTTGGGCCTCTTTGTCAAAGATCAGGTGTTCATAGGTTTTTGGGTTAATGTCTGGATCCTCAATTCTATTCCATTGGTCCACAAGTCTGTTTTTATGCCAGTACTAGGCTGTTTTTATTACTGTAGCTCTATAGTATAGCTTGAAGTCAGGGATGGTGATACCTCCTGAGGAACTTTTGTTGAGTAAAATTGTTTTGGCAATTCTGGCTTTCCTGTTATTCCAAATGAAATTGAGTATTGTTCTTTCAAGGTTCAAGAAATATTGTGTTGGGATTTTGATGGGCAGTGCATTGAATCTGTAGATTGCCTTTGATAGAATTGCCATTTTTACTATGTTGATTCTACCAATCCAGGAACATGGGAGAGCTTTCCATTTTCTGATATCCTCTTCAATTTCTTTCTTAAATGATTTAAAATTTTTGTCAAATAGGTCTGTTACTTCTTTGGTTATAGTTACTCCAAGGTATTTAATACTATTTGCAGCTATCATAAAGCTTTCCCTTATTTCTTTTTCAGCCCTTTTACCTTTAGTGTATAGAAGGGCTACTGATTTCTTTGAGTTAATCTTGTATCCTGCTACGTTGCTGAAGGTGTTTATCAGCTGTAGAAGTTCCTTAGAAGAATTTTGTGGGTCACATATGTATACAATCATATCTGCAAATAGAGATAGTTTCACTTCTTCTTTTCCAATTTGTATCCCCTTAATCTCCTTTTGTTCTGTTATTGCTTTAGCTAAAACTTCCAGAACTATATTGAATAGATAAGGGGAGAGAGGACATTGTTATCTACTTCCTGATTTCAGTGAGATTACTTTGAGTTTCTCTCCATTAAGTTTGATGCTGGCTGTCGGCTTCTTGTAGATCGCCTGTATTATATTGAGATATTATCCCTGTATTCCTGATCCCTCCGGAGCATTTATTATAAAGGAGTGTTGAATTTCGTCAAAAGCTTCTTCAGCATCTAAGGACATGATCATGAGGTTTTGTTCCTTTAGTTTGTTTATATATGAAGGATAATGTTTACTGTTTTTTGTATATTAATCCAATCCTGCATTTCTGGGATGACGCATATTTATTTGTGGTGGATATTTTTTATATATCGTTGTATACGGTTTGCCAAAATTTTGTTGAGAATTTTCGCATCAATATTCATGAGGGAAATTGGTCTGTAATTCTCCTCTGTTGTGTCTTTGAGTGGTTTGGGTATTAGGGTAATTGTGGCCTCATAAAAGGAATTTGGCAATATTCCTTCAGTTTCTACTGTGTGAAATAGTTAGATGATTGAAATAGTAATTCTTCTTTGAATGTCTGGTAGAATTCTGTACTGAAACCATCTGGACCTTTTTTATGTGGAGCCTGGAGGGGAGAGATCAGACTGTATTTCTATGCATGGACTGGCACTTTGGAGCCCATTCCTTCTAAAGGAACACCTAACACAGTCATGACATTAGGATGAGGAAATTGGACCTGCCTGGAGTGGATGCTGAGTTGATCTACCTTGGGACTTCTTAACCCTTTTGGGGGAAGGGATGGGGAGGAGGGAGGCTTTGGGCAGACAGGGAGGGATTGGGAGGGAGAGCAAGGGGATACATGGGGGGAAAAGTGACTTTATTTTCTAAAAATAAATAAATAAAAATAAAACTGTGGGGAAAATAAAAGAAGAAGAAGAAAAGAAAAGGCTTTTTACCACAGCAAAGTGTGAGACATTGGCAGGGCTGCCAGAAATCAGAAAGGGACCTCACTGCAGAGCTGCCTCTTAGTTAAAAGTCTGTCATCTCTAAATGATGTTTCAAATCATTCCTCCTGCTTCATCCAGCTTTTTGTTTATCTCTCCTATCTTCTTTATATCTTTAATCTAGAGCTTTCGAAGAAAAACGCAGAGAACAGGAAGAAAGAGAACATCAAATTCGAGAACGCATTCTGCAACAAAGGAAGCAGAAGTTTGAAGAAGTTACTGAGAAATTCCAGCGTGCCCATGCTCCTCTCTCTCAGAGGAGGAGAGCAGGTACCTTCATTTCTGGAACAATTCTGAAACAAAAAAGAAAGTTAGATTTAGCCAAATTTAAGTCGAGTAAACAGTAAAATTACACATTAGAAAAAAGTAGAAATCAACAGGCACTTTAACCAAATGAAGAACAAGGATTTTATTTAAATTTAGTTTGGAGGATACTGTTGATTGGCTCCATTGGTAAATTCTCTATTTATTCACAAGTTTCTTTCAACTTCATACTAGTTCACAATGTTTTGTCTTTTTAATATCATTTTTTTTAAGTATAAGCCCCGTTTTATTTTCCCAAGGTGTTTTTTGGTGGAGGTCGTGGTGAAGCACCAGCAGATCTAAATCGTGGTGGGGGTGTTTGGTCTTTGCGGGCTTCACAAGACCGATTCCTGACGACTTTGCTATGACTAGCACAACTCACACAGTAATGAAGCTTGACATAGAGTTTGGGAAGCACATAAGCGTCGAAGACACTTGCTTTAGATATGTCCCTGACAGCAGTGGCCTCTACAATATTCTGGATGACGAACTTCTTTATGACCTTGTCCTTAGGCACGCACCGGGCGCAGTTCGTGCAGCGAATTGGCTGCACATGGCCATGGCCCTTTTTGGCAAGACTGTTGTTCCTTCTTTTTTTGGTCATCTTGGAGCCAAGACCCAAAAGAGCTTTAATATCATTTTTTTTTTAAGTAACAAAGAAAATTTAGCAATTGAGTTTAAGAATTTAGTGTCAAGTTCATTTTGGTCTTCTACTTCTTGAGAGATTATCAAAACACAACATCTACAAAGTAATATAATCCAACAATAGAAAACCCATAACCAATTAAGAGTTGAAGTATAATTTGACTAAAGAGATGGCTTCGTGTATAAAGCTGTCATGAAGCATGAGGACTATAGTCTACATCCACAGAAGCACAAAAAGCCAGGTGAATCTGGCCACAGCCTGCACTCCAGCACTTAAAAAGCACAGATGGGGATCCCTGGAACATGTTGCTAGCTAGTCTTGGTAAGCTTTCAGTTTAATTGAAGGACCCTGCCTGAATAAACAAAGAGGAGAGTAATTGAATGTCAACCTGCAGCCTTCAAGAACACCTACATATACCTGCATTCCACGTACATGAGCATGTATGTATACACACATGCACTATATTTAAAAGGAATTTAAGTATGACTGTGATTGATGCTTTCATATCACATCTACATTTGTAGACCTTACATAGCAAGACAGAACTAACAATATGTCAAAGCTTACCAAAGAAAGAGAGCTATCAGTACCATCAGGTACCCAGCCATCATGTTTAAGTACTGTGCTGTACTTCAATTATATTGAGCTACAGAAATATGTAATTGTACTCTAAAAACTACAATTTATTTTGGATAAGAACTTAAACAGTATCATTGGTATAATAAATGGTGTGATAGCAGAATGTGTAACTATTATGAAAACATGAGAAAGAATGTTAGCCTATGTCAGGATACTAGGCCATTGTTTGTAGAACAAAGACATGCATGACTCTTGAATCAGTACCTTTCCAGGCAAATAGAAAAATAAAGGGTAGCCCAGACAGAAGAAACAGTTCATACAAGTGAACTGTGCCTTTCAAAGTATCAAAGCATAAGTTAGGGAGTAAGAAGAGAAGAATATTAACTTGAAACTAGAAATAAGTTGGAGCCAACTCCTAAAGGACTTTTTGCTGGAATGTTCATTTTACATAAAATACCATTTCTCCACAATTCCCCATCTTCCCCCCCCTCAAGGCAAGCAGCAGGAGGTCCCAAGGTCCCACTGTCCCAATATTGCTTAGTTCAGCCTCCACTTCTGGCAGATCCAGTTTTCTCCCCTAACCTCAAGACTGAGTCAGGTGTTCCTCTAGGGGGAGTGGGATCCAAGGAGTCAGTCCAAGGTGTTTCTGATCCCAAGCTGTTCAGTGGTTGTGGTTTGTAGCTTGGGAATGCTTTGCTTTTTTCTTGTTTGTTTGTTTAGAGTCCACTAATGAGTGAGTACATCCCCTGCTTATCTTTCTGGGTTTGTGATACCTCGCTCAGGAGGATAGTCTCCAAATCTATCCATTTGCCTGCAAATTTTAGGATATCATTTTTTCTTACTGCTGAGTAATACTCCATTGTGTAGATGTACCACAGTTTGTTAATCCATTCTTCAGTTGAGGGGCATCTAGGTTATTTCCAGGTTCTTGCTATTATAAATAACGCTGCTATGAACATAGTTGCCCAGGGGTGGATGGGGAGTTGTGGAGGAGAGAGAATGACCTGATGTGGTGGGAGGGGGAAGGGACCTTGATATACAAGGATATACAAGGATAGAAAGTGTGACTTCTTTGTTTATAATAATAAAATAAAAGAAAAAAGAAAAAAATGGGAAATACCCTCCAATGAATTGGCACAGGCGACCACTTCCTAAATATAACACCAGTGACACAGGCACTAAGAACAACAATCAATAAGTGTGACCTCCTGAAACCGAAAGCTTCTGTAAAGTCAAGGACACCGTCAATAGGACAAAACGACAGTCTACAGAATGGGAAAAGATTTTCACTAATCCTACAAGTGATAGAGGACTGATCTCTAAGATATATAGAGAACTCAAGAAACTGAAACCCAAAAAACCTTGAATAACCCAATCAAAAAATGGAGTTCAGACCTAAAAAGGGAATTCTCAGCAGAAGAATTACGAATGGCTGAAAGGCACCCGAAAAAGTGCTCTTCATCTTTAGCTATCAGAGAAATGCAAATGAAAACAACTCTGAGATACCACCTGACACCTGTTAGATTGGCTAAGATAAAAGACACAGATGACAGCCTATGCTGGAGAGGATGAGGAGCAAGGGGAACACTCCTCAATACCTACTTTTTTTGAACGTAAGAAACACTCTTGTTTGTCTTGTGAAATAATCTCATGTTCTTAATTTTATTTACTATATCCCAGAGGTGGTGACTAGTTGAAGCTTGGAGTTTGTTCCCATAAACTGATACAGTTGGGATGCTATATGGGTTCAAAATTGACTTTTTTGAAACAAAAGAAAAAACTTCATATATATATATATTTCTGAGTATTGCTGACTGTTCAGATCATTAGACCTGCTGTGTCTTATTGTTTCTTTTATCAAACTAGATGGGTCAGTTGGAAAAAAATTAAAATAAAATGCCATTTCTGTGTTAGTAAGGCACTTTAGTATTAATAGATTCTTCAAAGAACACTGACATAACCAAAAGGCATCAAATTCTGGTAGAATTTTCTCTTTCCCTTAAGATAAATAAGCCCTGAGGTCCAGGTGAAGAGCTGCTTCCATGGTTGTACAGACTTCTACTCCTGACAGTATGAGTTTTGTTACTAAGAAAAGGAAAGGAATATTAGAGAGCCCTCTCATAAGATATGTTTGGCTAATTATAGTGACAACATAGAATGTGGATGGAAGTAGAAACATACTGAAGTTAAAAGGCGAGGAGGAGGGTAGCTCTGGGAAGGCTGTTAAGGTCTTCTCTTGAGCAGTAACTGTACACAGAAGTAATATGCTCAGATAGCACACTTGATAGGATTGCTAAGGGGAGAAGAGAAGCTACGAGGAGAACATTGCCTTAGAGCCTTGGCAGAGAGCAGCACATGTCATATACATTAGTAAGTGGCAATATTTTACTAGCATGTATTCATTCTATGTCATAAATGTTATTTTTTATTTTTATACTTGTATATAATTGTATCATATTCACACCCATTACCCTCTCTTGTGTCTAGAGTTCAAGTTTGAACTAGCTCTTGTCTAACAGAGAACTAGCTCCTGGCTTTGCTTAAACACTTTGAAGACAACTACAGAATTGTCTTTGAAGACAATAGAATAATGGGGAAGTATAGTGACATGGATGTTTTAAAAGTAAAAAAAAAAAATTAATGTTAGATTTCTACAAAGAGTTGAACTAGCATCTCTTCTACCTCTAGGATTTGAATTCTGCATAGAATTTGATGAGTGAAACATAATATTTGTACCTGGAAAACAGTGAAGGGAACATTAGAAGTAGGAAAGGAATATGTTGAGTTCCAAAGTACACATTGGAAGGCTTTGAAAGTGGTGTATACAGAGGGCAAGAATGGCTGAGAGGTCAAAAGACCAGTGTGAGTTTAGTGTCCATAGAGCACATAGTTATGGGGACATCATTTGTCTTCTTCATATATGTTAGCTTTCTCAGTTGTAAAATTCAAACAGCGTCTGTGCTATAGCCAGGATGAGCATACTTACAAACTACTTTATATAAGCTCTGTATCTGTAAATGCCCAAAGTTAATTTGTTTTTTTTTTCATTTTATTTAGAGGAATATGTAAAAAATTGTCATAAAAATTTGAGATCATCAGATCAAATATAGTGGAGTTTATATATCAGAAAAGCCTACACATTTTTCAGATTTCCTTTTTTTCAAATAAATATTATCATAAAATTGATGGTGACGATATCAAAGTAACAATTTCATTTTTTAGGACTTACATATCAATGTTTAAATTTTTATTCTATTGTAAATATATTATACAAAAATTTTGAAATATTTTGTTGGCCAATTAAATTATATATCATTAAACTATTGGTGATAATTCTTTATTGTTTATTTGTTTTTTCTATTCCCTTAGTTTTTCACAATCCAGTTCCTCCATTAGAAGAGGCCCTTAAACAAATTCAAGAATCCAACTTAAAGTCAGAAGTAAACATTTCTCTTTCACACAGACCAGCAACAAATCGACAGTAAGTAATTTATTATTAATGTATTAATATTATTAGACTGCTATCAGTTAATGTATAATAACCATATGACTTTCTGCTTACTAAATTTGTAGACTTTTTTATTGGTTACTTCTCTTTTTCTGGAGGGAAGGGGTTCAAGACATGGTTTCTCTGTGTAACTCTGGCTGTCCAGGAACTCACCCAATAAACCAGGCTGGCCTCGAACTCACAGAGATTCACTTGCCTTTGCCTTCCAAGTGCTGGGGTTAAAGGCATGCACCATCACAGCCTGGTTCATTGGTTACTTCTTATCTCTGTTTTAGAATTCGTTCTTTTTATAACTTAATTAAGAATTGAGTCAATTATAATTTATTGTCTTACATTTACTAATAATGCAAATACTGCCAATAGTGAATAATTTTCTATGAAAAATAACAAAACTATTTTAATATTGTTGTTTATCTTTGTCTTTACTGAATATATAAAATTGTTTTGATTGTATTGATACAAATTTAGTTTTAAAAAGTAATTTTGTAGTTGTAGTAGCAAATTTAGTTTTAAAAAGTAATTTTGTGGTTGCAGTAGTTTTTTCTTCACTCAGAATTTTTTGTTGTTATTGTCTCAATAAAAACTACAATGTCTGTAGTTTCTCTCCAGAGTTGCATAAGTAAATCATATAAAAGTAATAAATGTCTTTTTCATTTTTTCCTAATATTTTTGATGTTATCATATGCAGAGTTACTCGATGAAGCTTTGGAAAACAATGTGGAGCAGACTATTAAAAATATAATCTGTAGGAGCTAGAGAGATGTACTGGTGATTAAAAGTACTAACTGCTCTTTCAAAGGATTTTATAGCTATAGCTAAAGATATGATCCAAGCATATAACCATAGAGAGAGGTAAAGCATCAGCACTGTGCTTGCAGCTCAATAGAAGGGTACTTACCTCACATGTTTAAGGCCTGGGATTGATCCCTCCAAAATGCATAGAATTGCATTAAATGAGTAATAATAATTGGATCATTTGCTTGTATGAAGTTATTAATGATTCAGGCTATAAATGTAATAATATTTACCTATACATAGTAGTATGGTCAATAATTCTCTATTTTTTTAAATTTACTTAGCTTTATTTATGTGCATTGGTATGAAGGTATCAGATGTCCTAGAACCTGGAACAGGAGTTATGGACAGTTGTGAGCTGCCATTTAGGTGCTGGGAATTGAACCAGGGTCCTCTGGAAGAGCAGCCTGTGCTCCTAACCCCTGAGCCATCTCTCCAGTCCCCAATAATTCTCTTGATTAGAGCTAAAAACAAATAATTTAATCCTTTGGTATTTATTACAGTCTGGGAAAGAACTAGACTTTCTGTTTGAAGCCTCACATTTAAAAAGGAATGCTTCAGCTAGGCTCTGAAGAAAGTGTGAGTTAGCCAAGACAAGTGGTGAATGGTACCGGAGACAGAATGATGAGCACATGCAGAGTCTACAAGTGACAAAGTGGTGATGACATAGTAAAGTGAGTTGAATCAGCTGGTGCTATAGCTCAGAGGTAGCATGCTTACTGAGCATGGACCAGACCCTGGGTTTGACTGTCAACTCTACAGAGAGAAGGTGAGAGAGAAAAGGAGACAGGAACAAGCAACAGACAAATAGAGACAGGAATGGAGGTGTATGCTTGTAATCCCAGAGCTCATGGTATGGAATCAAGATCAAGAGTTGAGGTCCTGCTTTAGCTACATGAGAGCCTACCCAAACAACAACAACAACATAGGTGAATCAGAAAGAGAGGTGTATCTGTATGTTAAGAAATACAAACTTTGGAGCAATTGAGATGGCTTAGAGGGTAAATGCACTTGCCACCAAACTTGACAACCTGAATTTGAGCCCCAGGACCCACACAGTCAGAGGAGAAAATCAACTAATCAACTAATGCAAGCTGTCCTCTGACTTTATATATATATGTATGTGTATATATATATACACACACACTAAACTCTAAAGAAAGTGAAGTTTAAAATGTGCAGGAAAATGGATTGATTATACAATATTAAATAAGGTCATATAATCTTAAAAAGAAATAAAGCACATGTCTCTCTTACATGTGGAATCTAGCCAATAATATATGTCATATGTAAACAAATGTACATGTGGGTACAGTATAACAAGAAAAGAAAGCTAGTAAAGCTAAATATGATTAAGATAATGAGAAAGAAATGAATGTAGAGAATGGCCAGGAGTTATGAAAAAGGATATAAAACTAATTGTTTTCCTAGTGCTAATTCTGTCACAGATTTTTTTTTGGTTTGGTGATAGATACATGCATAAAATATTTAATACTAAAAATATAAAATCTAATGTGAAGCTTCACCACTTCCATTTAATATGCCAGTTCTAACTGGATGTAAGTTCTCTAAGTTGTATAGACTTTGGGACTGGTTAATTTTGGTTTTATTTATTTGCAAGTTTTTTACAATATTTAAAAAGAGAATTTGGTGATACTTGAAATTTTTTATTTAAGCTTTTAAAATCAGAATATGGAGTCCTATTATAAATGTTAAAAATTTTTATCAAAGTTGAGATAAGATGGACTAAAAGAGATATGATGATTGTGATTTTATTGTTACTCAAATTTTTTTTTCTTTTTAGTATTTTTGTTTCCCAAACCAGATTGCAGTTTTGTTCAGTGTAGTGGCTAGGTTTTACACATACATGCATTGCCTATAGTGTTGTTCATGTTGGAAGATTCCAGAAATAAGGAGAAAATACCATAGTTATAAGTAAATACTCTGTGGATCGTCATTGACCTGAAGCTGTACAAAGTAGGAGGATCAGAGCCAAGCACTTCCTGCAGTTGAATTTGTTTAGTCTGGCTTACACGTACAGTGAGAAGAGTTGTCGATAGGAAGGTACAGAGGAAGCCAAGAGTTAAGGCAGGAGGAGCCTGTTAGGTAATATATTCTAGAAATAGTGAAAAAATTGAAGCAAGCTCCCAATAATATGTTTTGGAAGTTTTACCAAAAGAATAGGGGCAGACTAAACAGCTTCACACACACACACACACACACACACAGAGAGAGAGAGAGAGAGAGAGAGAGAGAGAGAGAGAGAGAGAGAGAGATCTCTAAAGAAACCCAGAACTGCCAAGGAGGGAAGTAGAAGATGAAGAAGAGTCAGGGATGATTGCAGAGACAGGACCTGGTCAGCAAGTAGATGGTGAAATTATTTATCAAAACTTAAGGATGAGGATAAGAAGACATATCTCATGTTAAGCATTTTGAAAGAGAACATGACTATGAAGGAAGAATCAACAGGTTTGGGGAAGAGTAGTTGAAAGAAAGATAGAGTAAGCTGTCAATTTGGAGTGCAGGATATTTAGGAACCAGTTTCTCATGATAAGAAAACTAGGCCATGAATACAAATTTGACAGTTTCACAGATAAAAAACAAAACAGTGGTTGATATCCATCAGTGATGATCTCCAGTTAAGTGAACAATCAAAATGCCATATGCTAACAAGACAGTATCCTTCAGGGCAGGCCCAAAGCAATTGAAAGCTAATCTTTGCTGAGTCCGTCCCTCCTACAAATGACAGCACCACTGTAAAACAATGTGATTACAGTAGATGAACCACTTCCCAAAGAACCAACTTAGAAAGGTACTCCAGGGGCTGGAGAGATGGCTCAGCAGTTAAGAGTACTGGCTGTTCTTCCGGGGAAACCTGAGTTTGATTCCCAGCATCCACATGGCAACTAACAACTGCCTGTGATTCCAAGATCTGACACCCTTACATAGTTATACAAGCTGGCAAAACACCAATTCACATAAAATAAAAATAAAATATTTTTTAAAAAAGAAAAATACCCCAATGCCATTGATTTAATAGGATATCATTAGCCCTCACAGACACCATCAGTTTACACAAGATTCCATGAGAGATTCTGATAGAGTAAGCAAATTCAAAACTTCCAAAAAACTAGCCTCAAGAGTGAGCCTGAAAAAGGAACATCATGAGAAGTAGAAAAAAATAGTAGGAAACTGAAGCCATTAAAGACAGTGGTCAAGTCTCTACTATTACAATTATTGGGTTAAGTAGTTAATCATAAGCAAAGCAACACATTGAAGTGAAACAAGCTAGAAATGTGTGTTAAGAAACTGAAGCCGTATAGCATTAGAATATTCCAGGAAAGCTTGTCTGCACAAAAGATGGCACCTAATGGCCAAGGCAGGCAGGGCTCAGAGGAAGCTTTGACTGTAGCATTTTTGTGCATCGACCCTCCACTTTCCAGTTTCTTTTTCTGTGTATCAATTATTATTTTATGCTGATCAGATTTTTTCCATTTTAAAAACACCTCTTTTGTGCAGTAAATGAAAGCATGGTGGTTTTTCTTGCTCAGCAGTTGTTTAAAATCTTAGAAAGGCTAAACTGTCAGAATAACTTCAGTTCTTCTGGAGTGAACAAATCTGTTGTTATTTTAGCAAATCTGTACTAAAATAACAAATATTATGTATTGTCATTGTGAGAAATAACCTATGTTCTATATCAAAATACCTAGTTTTCATAATATACTTTTGGCTGTTACTTTATCATATCTATGCATATGTATATATGCATATATGAATGTATATATGTATGTGTATAAAATGTAAGTCTTTATTTGAAAAGCAAATATGTATAATCTATGAGAGAAGATACCATAATTAACTAATGAAAAGTTGGACTTATCTCCCCAAATAATTAACAGTGTTAAAAATTGTACATTAAGAAGTCTACAAACTGCAAATGCCATATAAATATGAAATTTTAGACTATTATTAATCACTTATTGGTTTGTGGAAATAAATTTCTTACAGATATTTATACAAGGATTAACAAGCTATTGCCATGTTAAAGATACATTTCAGTGAAATATAAACCTCAAGTAGGATAAGAAATAAAGTGATACCACAAATCAGTTCCAGGGAAGCAGAGTATAGCAGTGCTTGTGCTGGGGACTGAATAGGCCTCTGTACAAGCTCTACTATTAGCCACAGCCTCAGCCCAGGAGGTGGCTCTGACACAGAAAATGCTAATGATAAATAAAAATACTTTAAGATACTAATGTCATAATCTAAAATAAAAATTTGCTTACAAAAGTGGAAGCTAATTCTTAAGCCTCAATAAAAATAGATTTTTAGGAATATAGAAACCACTTCAGGGAGAAATAAGATATAAAAGTATTAATAAGATCAGAAATAATTAATCTTTCATCGCAATCAAGTTCTTATCACAAAACTAATCTGTTTGGCATTTCTAGAGGATGTAAAGTAGAAGAGGATATAGTCTCTCCTGCATTAGACTCTCTAACAGAATGATTTTGTTAGATATCTATCTCCAATATCCATGTATCTGTGCTGAGATAGTCCATTCTGAACCACTCACTCCCCTGAGATGTCTGCATTTGCAATTCACACTAGTGGTTTAAACTAGATTGTCCAGCCTATATTCATTCATCAGACTTTTGAAAAGAGAGGAAAGGTGAATTTGAATCATCTGTGTACATGTTTCAGTCAGTCAGTGTGAGAGGAATCTGGCTGGCCAAAGGAAGATGAAGCATGGACCCCAAAGGGTAAAAATCAAACTCAATCAAAAGCCTACAGGCAGCCCAGTAATAGAGATTTCTGGTGGTTTGGTATTTTTTTTTTTTTGTCTTTTTTTTTTTTTTAAATCTTAATGGGGTTCTTTCTACTTGCCTGTCCAAATACTTTCCCACCAGATCCATTCCTGCCTGTCCAGCTATCTCCAATCCTGATCCCTACTTACCTGGTCAGCTGTTGGCTTCACGGGGCCCATTGCTATCCCATCATTCCCAAAGTCTTCCTAGCTACTCTGTTGTTTCTCCCACACCGCAAACCTGTGTCCTTCCATCTGTCCCCTCTACTCTTCCAAAGACCTTTTTACCAGCCCCATTATTATCTTATCCTGTCAGATATCTCCCTCACCCTCCAGCCCCTGTTACTTGTAGCTTTTCTAGCAGTTTCCCTAATCTACCAGCCCCTACTCCTTCTGGACCACCTGTCCTTCAACTTCACCCATCCCACAGTTCTCCTATCATTTCTGATCCCAACTCACAGAACAGATTATTTTATAAAACTTTCAGACCCAAACATCTACTTGCGGCACAGCATTCTACCCCAGTAACTCTAATGCCTGCCCTTATCCGCCGATCCCTTCCAGCTCAACTGGTTGTCCCACCCCCCTTGGAAGCTCTCCCTGTTTTGAAGCCTTCCAGTTTATCCAGTCATCCAACTCAGGCAGCCCCACCCCTCTCTTGTATCACTCCTTTGCCTGAACATTCTGCTAGGTTTGATGCTTGTCAGTCAGTTCAGAAATCTGTGCCACAAGCCACAACACAGTCAAATCAGCCTCAGGCCTTTGCAGACCATCTGCCTTCCTTGATTCTCTCCAAGCCACCTCCTTGTCATTCTCCACCCTCTACTTTGCCTTCATCACCTTCTGCGTCCACATCCTCTTCACCTTTGGTAGTAGTTCCTTCCTCTTCATCCATACTTTCTTTTCCTTCACCCTCTTCTTCTCCCTCCCCTCCCTTACCTAGTCCGTCTGCCCCTCTTTTGCCCTCTCCTTCGCATTCATCTTCTCCATGTTTGCCTCCAGCTTATCTAGCTTTTCCCTCTCCAGTGTCCCCTTCTTCCTCTTCTTTTATGATTTCTTCTTCCTTTCCACCCATGCTTCACTCTATCTCTATTTCTACCTCCCCATCTCCTTTTATTCCTATCCATCCCTTCAATCCTCCTCACTGGGGGAAGAAAGTAGAGAAGAGGAGAGAAGAAAGTGGACTAGAGAAGAAAAAGTTGAGAGACGACAACTTTAAAGGTAAATAAATTAAGTTTATTAGACATTTTGTAGATTTAGTTCTATTTTGTTTGGGAAGGGTAACTAAAGGGGAAGAATTATGCAAGAGTAGAAAAATATAAAAGTAAAAATAGACAGAAACATGCCCTTACTATTCAGGAACATGTACTAAATACCTTCTCACTAGCCATGATGTCCTGATGATGACAAAGGAATAACTAGGAATGTAATAATCACCAACCTTGAAAATTCTGGTCTGTCTAAATAAAAACATATATGGGTATTGGAGATAGTTTTATGTCACATGTGGCAATATGCTACCTTCTAAAACATTTCTTTATTCTGATATAAATTGGAAATAATTTAACTGAGTTGGTAATAAACACCTTCAGTCAGCTATATCCTTCATCACCCACTTATCCTTGAAGGAATTGGATTTTTCACTGTGTTTATATACTGAAATATAACAAGTTATCAGTTTCTAGACAGCACAAAAATCTAATAGATGTCCTGAGTTTCCAGACAGTACAGTATTGTTTTATACATATGTATGTATATGCATATATACACACACATATAGATGTATATATTATTGTCCTGATTGGACACACTAAAAATAGACTACATTGAAAACACTCTTTTGTAACATTAAAAAATGCTAATATGGCGCTAGAGAGATGGCTTAGGGATTAAGAGCACTGGCTGCTCTTCAGAAGGACCCAGGTTCTATTCTCATCATCTACATGGCAACTCACAGCTCTTTGTGACTCCAGTTCAGGTCTTTTGACACCACACCCTCATACAGAGACACGTACAGGCAAATCCCCAATGTACATTTAATTAAATAATTTTTTAAAATATGCTTATATTTCTGAGACAAACTGAAAGCAAGGGTTTATATTTTTGGTTGAGTAAGAGCCACACTGGTATAGCTAGTCACATAGGGATGACATTCATACCTACCCTGATAAAGCAGAATTCATAATTTCTGTCTACTCGAATCTTGGCCAACTCTCTTAGGGATATAGGAATATCCATTGGCCATGGCATCAGCTAAGAACAAATGCTAATAAGTATTATCATCTATATAAAAACATATCTAAAGAAATGAAAACTTACAATGAATCACAGGATTTCTACTCCTACCCAAGCAATGAAAGAATGGAGTATAGTAATCAAAAGCCATGAATGAATCGGCACCCCTATGTGAAGCTCTTCTTTATTAGCACTCTGGTCTTACATTCTTATTCTATTACTCATTACCTTAACTTCCCATTTTAACATATGCATAGAGTTCTCCAATATCCTAATATGTAATTATCTGGACATATGTGCATATAGTATACAATTATGTCATTCATTGATATAGAAATAAGTTAATTGCAGTTAAATGTACTAAATCTTTTCATATCTGTTTCACAGAGTTATAGATTCTGCCTTGCCTTCAATGCTGTCAAAAAATGATCACAAACATCAAAAACATCTTGTCCACAGAATTAACTGTGATAAAGAACTGAAGGAAAACAACAGAGCAGACATACCTACTAACAACAATGTGTTCCAGCTTAAACTGGAGGAGACTCAGAGACTCTTAGAGAAGCAACACTTAAGCAGTTTGCAAGTAGGAGCTATAACTATGTTACTAGTGTTTTCATTTGTAGTAATAACTCTTTCCTCCTTCTCACTGTTCTCCACACAGCTAAATGGAGGCTGTCAAAATACTCCATCCCAAATGCTAGAAGAAAACTTGGGTTTTTTCCCTGACCTTTTTTCATTTTTTTTCTTCTCTTCTTCTTTTTCCAGCTATTTAAAAAAAAATTAGGCTGTATGAATGTTATTTTCTGTTTGCAAGTATACTGTAATATAAATAGTATTATTAGAGATTATATTCAAAAAAACCTTAACTTATGATGCATATAGATGCTACTGAGCCATCTCTGTAGCCTATAAAGCCAGTACAGCAGTTCTTGAACCTAAATCCACATGCTTCTATAGAAATTGCAAAAGAAGTATAAGACTGCTACATGAATCTCATGTGGATAGATTTGTGTGTGTGTGTGTGTGTGTGTGTGTGTGTGTGTGTGTGTGTGTGTGTGTGGTATTTTGTTTAGACACAGGATCTAAGGATCTAAATTAGATCCTTACTATGTAATCAAGGCTATTCTTAACTTCTGATCCTCTCTGGCATATTTATTTATATGAAACTCTTTGTCTCTTACATACAACCAAAGTTGAAAACCTTACTCCAGATCTTTATAAAAAGGATATAATTTCTACCAACAGCAAGTTCACATAGGGTTACAGAACTTTTTCTTTTTTTAAATTCTCTTTTTTTTTTGAGAATTTCATACATGCATATAATGTATTTTGATCTAATCTATTTTCTCCCCTATTCCTGACCACTACCCTTCCAACTTACGTGCTTTGTTTTTAAGCCCACTGAGTCCACCTAGTGCTGCCTGTGTGGGTACATGTGTAGAATTGCCTGTTCCATGGGTAGCCTCCCAGGATCACGCACAGCCGCAGCATGGAAAGGAAGGGTTCTGGACTAATGGTGATTGATGGATGCTATGTCACACAACTGTCAAGAGTCACTTTTAAGTCCAATGAAGGTTTCAGGAAGAGAATATAACTTATAAACAAGTATTTTTCAGAATTAATTTAGTATTATGAAACCTTGAAGAAACTCCATACCCTAAATGGAACAGCAACTTCCTAATTTTTTTCTAAACTGTCATAGTGGCCAGAATAATTGAGCAGCTACTTTAGGAGTTGAAATGAAAGGAAGCACATCCTTTGTTTTTACCATGAGGTCTGCTGCAGAGATGTAGCTTCTGCCTGTACTGTTTATAATCACATCATTTTCTGTATCAGTGCCAATCATGTGAGTCTAGAACATAAAATAGTGTTTTCTTTTTCCCCTCAGAAATTTTGTGATGAAGTTAATCAGATAACTAATTCTGAAACTCTCTCAAGTATAGACAGCCTTGAGGCTGGAGAGCATGAAGACATATATATAACACTTAGTATGGCTCCTTCCACAGCAACCCAGCAGAACTCTGTTCTCCTCCAGTCAGCAAATCTGCAGTCAGCTCATCTAAACTGCATTGATGAAGATAGACTGTCTTTCTCTAAAACTCAGCATATAAACAATTGGCTTACAAACTTAGACACTCAAAATACTCAACCTGTCACATCTTTTTCAGATATTTTAAGTAAATCTAGTGTTCTACCTTCATGGGAATGTTTAAATAATAAAGATCAAAATCCACCTACTTTGAGCAGACCTATGGGAAAAGCCCCCCAAACTGCCAGTGACTCAGTTCTCTTTGTATGTAGTCCTTCTGTAGTTGCTCTAGATAAAAAAGGAGAAAACACCCCTGAAAGTAATACTGTGAGGACAAGTGGTCTGGCTGATGGAGCACCCCACAGGGAGAGGCTGCCAGGGGACAAGAGCCCAGCACTTACAGTCAGTAGAGCCTGGACTACTCCAGAATCACTAACCCAGGAAGCAGCTTCATTTTTCATCCAAGAGAAACTGACTGAGTTAACTCAAGAAAACAAAACTACTTCAAATCCTGCTTCTTTTGTACCACTTTTATCACCTAATTCACAGTCAGATGGGCCTTTATCAGAGAACAACACACACATAAGAGAAATTGATCCCGTGCCCTGTTCTGATGAGTTGGATGAAATGAAAGGTGTGAAATGTGAAAAGATAAACTATTTTAACTGTAATAAAGAAAAGTTGTCTTTATTCTCAGACAATTTTCAGGCCACCTGTGCACCTCAAAATTCTAACCCAAAAGATAGAAAACAAAAAACAAATGGACCGTCAGCACCACTGTGCAGTATAATTCCTGACTGTGACTTGCCTGACCAGCACAGCATGAAGCACAACCTCCATGAACAAAACGGGGTACGGCTACTTAAGAGTATATTAAAGAAAGAATCTAGATATGATCATGATTATCTCAAAGCACTCGTTATAAATCAGAGTTTTAAGTTTAGACATCAAAAGGCAGAAACTATTAGAGATAGTATTGAATTAACAAAACAGAAAGGGAAAGGTACAAAGACTATTAAAAAGCTGCGGTGGCTTGATGAAAGTGATAATGCAGAAAACTGTGTAGATGACAGCCACCCAGCGAGGAACAGGGCAGGAATGGCTCCACAGTGGTTACAACACTGTCACAACAACAGTGGTACCTGCAACCTAACAAATGCCCCAGATTGTACTGCACATTCTGCTGGTGGAAAAAAGGCCAAAGCTGATTGTGTATCTGAAAATGTTACTGACTTGGGAGGATATGAAATGGACAGTGTGCCCTTGAACTCCTCTCCACCTTCAGGCTATAGCTTTGCTAAACAAGCCTGGTCAGCCTGCAGGAAAGAGGAGAGCAAAGCCCCTGTGTGTGCTGGTGACACTAAGACTCCAAGGGTAGCAAAGGGGACAAGAAGAACAGGGTCTGCAAAGGTCCAGACAGGCCTTGTACATGTGAACAGAAAAGCCACTACCATCCAGCCACCGTCGTCCAGCAAAGCCAACACACTGGCCCAAACTCAGGGTAAACTAATTATACCTCATCCTCCACCTAAACCACCGACAAATATTAAAAGTGGTAAAAATGTGCAAGTATCTTCATGTCAGTTAGCCATACCTGAACATTCTCAAAACATCATGATCCAGAACTGTTTAAGTTCATGTGTGCTTCCAACAGAGTACCGTTTGAACCAGTGGACTCAAGAAAGTAATCTTCCATTTTCTGATGCTTGTTCTGACCTACTTGCTGTGACCCCAGCTCTACCATCTCCTTACTCTTCGGAGTGCCAAACCTCAGCAAAAGCAAAGTATTCAAATGGCACTCACATAGGTTTCCAGCAAGATGGGGCAGTATATTGTACTCAAAGAAGTCCTGTTTGTGAAGAGAGCTACCAGCTGTTGACTCATGGAAATAGTGAAGAAGAATCAATTCTCCCATGGAGAACAAGGAACAATGGGTGCCAAAATGAGAGAGCCACTGGTAAGAATACAATTTATACCTTCTTATGGGAAAAAATATACAACCTTTCAGAGCCATGTGACATTTTTCATACTATGTATGGTGATGTATACTGTATAGATAGTGAGTTAAAGTTTAGCCTATGAAGATAACTTAGTTCTCAGTACTATAACTTCCTTTAGGAGCTAGAGTTCTTCAGAGAATTACCTAACCTGTACTCAATTAAAAGTGGAAACTTTTGCTAACTCTGTTTTTTCTGTAACCTCCCTGATGTTTAAAAAGAGAAGAAAAATGAATAGCATCTGATTATTATCCCACATGGTTCTGTCATTGCTGTCCGTATTAGATTTCTGTTCACATGAGCACCATGGTAAAAACATTGTTTATTTAAATATGTAAATAACACGACTTATTTGATTTGTTTTGACACAGAGTACAGCACTGGCTAAGCTAGAACTCACTGTGTAGACCAACTAGCCTCAAGTCCACAGAGGTCCGCCTACATCTGCTTCCCAAGTATTGGGATTAAAGGCATTGCCACCATGCCTGGTTTATTTTAAATTCTTATGTGAATTTTTTATATGCTAATAGTAGATGTTAACTAACCCTTGGGCTTTCAAACTTGACAGCCTGAATTCAACTCCTGAAGCCTGCATGGTGGATAAAGAGAACTGGCTTCTTCTAGGTGACCTCCAAACGGCACATAGATGCCCTCGCATGTGTACACACATGCACATACAAGATAATAAATAAGGCAAAATTCCTACATAAGCAGATGGAAAATGAAATGCAAAAGCTGTAACCTAAATATTTTCACTACTTCTTCACAAAATGTTAAAGCAAGGTTAGAGACTGAGTTTTTTAAAGAATGAAGAGAAAGTGAGGAAAAATGTTGAAAAAAATAAGTAAAACGATTGTGAGAGTTATAAAACCAAGACAATATACCTTAAAACACATGATATATATGAGATCATATTCTAAAGCATAGACTAATTTCTTGCAGTGAAATAATTAGCTTGTCCTTATCTGAAAATGAAATTATAATGAATAAGCCCACTTAGAAGGTGCTTAGATAAAGGCCAAATTAAACCTCTGGGGCAAGGGATCTCAACCAAAAGAAACTTAGTAGGAAGAAACACTGCCAGAGAGCATGGTAGATACTGCCTGCTACTGATAAATACAGCATGCTTTTCTCCACAGACAGAATAGGACTCCATACTAAATACATAGCTGATTGGGAAAAGGCAATTGAAACAAAGTTAGAATAATAAGGGAAATGTTTTATGATTTTTCAAAAGGACAGACCTAGAAATTTTAATAATGGTATCTTTTAAATAACATTAAAAAAAATAGGCCTATGAGAATAACTGAATATAAAGATTTTAATAACTTGTAAAGAAGACTAAAAACACCATAAAGTGTCATGGGTCATAAGGATATACAGCAGATAACAGCTGATATTCATAAGGTCACCCCACTAGATGAATAATTCTCTAATGGAGGAACCTCATCAGGCAAGGCTTACACAACCACTGCCTGTGAATACTGTTTTGCTTCTCTTTGTAATTTTCCCATGTGCTTATTACATTTCTTTCTCTACTGCTTGTGTGTTTATCTTATGAATATATTTCATCTAATGGGCACATTTATCTATGAATAGTCGAGAAAATTTTTTTTCCCTAAGCTATATACTTTTGATGAATAGAAATAATACTAGGATAGTTCTCATAGCTCAGACTTACGTAGGAAAATAACAGTATTCTCAACTACAAAGACAGCTTTTTACATCACTAGCTGATTTTATGACCTTCGAGCAAATTCAAAGTAGACTAGTTGCCCCCACAAGTGAACTTGTAGGATAGATTTTTCACAGAGAATGCACAAGGACAAGTCCCCACATGTCTAATTGTTGAACCAAGGTCTACTGATTAAGCTCCAGAACAACAAAAGCTACACCTGTCTACACAACAAAAGCTTCTCTGTCTACACAGAGAAACCCTGTCTTGGAACTTTCATTTCTAGAAGTCTATCCAAATCAACAATTAGCATAGTGTGGCTTCTGCAGAATGATACTAGAACTCAGACTTACATAATATTTTTGCTTGATTTTTAACAGGTGGCAAAGCATAGCAAGAGAAAAATGGTTTTATCATTCAATAACTGTATATAACCAGTGAAAATGATCCTTTCTTTACTTATATACAAAAGTCAGGGTTGGAGGGATTTAAAGGCTCACAACCAAAAATCAATTCCATGTAAATTATAGGGGGTTTTAGGGGATTGTTGTTGTTGTTTTTAACATTTTTATTTATTTGCCTTGGTGTTTGCCTGGAACTGGAACTGCAGTTGTGAGCTGCCATGCGGGTACTGGGAATCGAAACCCGGTCCTCTGGAAGAGCAGTCAGTGCTCTCAACCGCTGAGCCATCTCTCCAGCCCCTGTAAATTATAGTTTTAAATATGAAAAATTAAAAAGTTCTATAAACTATTAAGAAAAATGGTACTTATACAATAAAATTGGAGATCTTTTATTCTTCAAGTGCAAAGACAAACATGATCTGTTTCACTGGGTAGACAGTCTTGAATAATCCATTCAGGGTAACTTAATCCAACTTAATGAAGCCTATGTCCTTTGCGTACTGACGGAAACACTGACAACACATGTTCAGCCTGTATTTCCACATCAGACCGTGGCGGTTAGAGCAGATGAGGCAAGAGTGAGACCCCTGGCCAAACTTACATGGATGACTCCAGTAGAGCTGCTGGTGACCCATCTTGTCTTCAGACAGCCAACGAGCAAAAGGGAGGAGGGTTTTTTATACCAAAAAAAGAAAGTTAAAAATGACACACCACTGAGTGGGGAAAGATATTTATAATGCTCTGTACTAAGCAAGACTCATAGGCAGAATATATAAAAGACTACAATAAATACAAAAATTGTGTATCAGTTATTTCATGAGGGCTAAGCTAGAGAAGCAGCACCAAGTAAAGAGGTATAAAGAGATCTGTTGCAAAGAAATGATTTAATAAATTTAATTGATTTAATTTAATATGGGGTTCAGCTAGGCAAATCTAACATTTGTGGACAGGTTGTGAAGAACAGACTAAAAGACTGCAAAAAAGGGCTAACACCCATATCACATATTCACAGTGATTGAATCAGATCCCACCATGATTATTTAGATTGTCTCCCTCAGTAAAACTGCATGAACAAAATAATGTCCCAGCAATATTGAAAATTGATCTTTAATTGAACAGCTGAAGGCTACAGGTAACATATCAAGGCAGATCATCACTGACTAGGAAGATAGCACATTCCGTAAGGAGCTTCACTTGCAAACATGAGGGCTTGAGTTCCATCCCTAGAACTCATGTTAATAAAAGTAGAGGTGTTTTTTTTTCCTTTATTTTGTATTTAACAAAAAAACAGTTACATAAATTTAAAATGAGGAAAAATTAACAATAACTATAAAGAGGATAAGAATCATAAGCATGGCTTATCAACGGTGGTAATGCAAATAAGATTGCTACACATATATTTACTTTGTGTTCAGCTTTCCCTCTGAAATTTTTTTTCCCATCCCTGTATATCCTTATTCAA
>PVIH01005050.1:0-19550 GCA_004025045.1 Sigmodon hispidus
AAGACTTGGGTTTGATTCTCAGCACCAGCACAGTAGCTCATAACCATCTGTAACTCCAGTTCTAGGGGGTCCGATTTTCCCTGCAGGCAAAATACACATGTAGTGCAGACATACATGCAGGCACACACCCATAACTCAAATATGTAAAATAAAAACAAAAAATGGGGCTGGAGAGATGGCTCAGCGGTTAAGAGCACCGGCTGCTCTTCCAGAGGACCCGGGTTCGATTCCCAGCACCCACATGGCAGCTAACAACTGTCTGTAGTTCCAGGCAAACACCAAGGCAAATAAATAAATAAATAAGTAAAGTTAAAAAAATCAGTGTAAAACAATAGAGGAGTACAGCTGAGGCCTTCTCATGGAGTTTGGGGAAGGAATGATCCTTCCTGAGAATGATGTACTTTTCCATTGGAAGGAATAGTTGTGTCGTCTTTCAAAATCCTTAGGTTTGCTATGCTATCAGAGCAAATTTTATATTTTGTTGTATTTTTAGAATTGGCAACTGACTTATGAAAAATTATTTATTAATTTATTTAGACATAGTTTCATATATCCCATGCTGGTCTTGAACTCTCTGTGTAGTAGAAGATAAGTGCTGCCTCCAGGTTCTCATGGAGTGCATATTCTAGAACATGAGAAATGAATCCTTGTGTTACTAACTTAAGGAGTGAGAACTAACTTCAGCTGGTTTAAATAATCTATTGTTTTATCGTTTTGATATAGCTGGAAGTCAGAAGTCATCAAGATGTCGGAATTAGTTGTTATGATGACATAACTGTCATCAGGACCAATGTTCATGTCAGCTGTCTATTTTGCTTGCTTTGATGCTGGTGGCAGCTTAAAAGTATGAGGTATCTTAACCATTTAAAGTATTAGTGTCTGTGGGGCCCTGCTAATTTTTGTTTTTTAAGGTGGATGGTTTCCTCCCAGTTCTTTTAGAGTCTTCATAGGTAGTTTCCACTCTTGTCTCCAGCTAAGTCCTGTTTAATCACTAGTAAAAATATTTGTCCAGTTGGACAGTCCAACTATGACTATTCTAAAAATTAGGTGACAGATGTGGATTTTTGTTTGTTTGAAACAAGATGTTACTATGTAGTACTAGCTGGTCTGGTACTCACTATGGAGACCAGGCTGATGTGGTAACTTGTGGGCAACCTTCTTCTGCAACCAAAATGCTGGGATTATGGATATGTGCTACCATGTTTGTTTGTGTGCATGTTTTTCTTTTGTTGCTCTGTTGCTTTTCAAGACAGGTTTTCTTTGTGTGCCCTTGCTGTCCTAGACCTAACTCTTGTAGACCAGGCTGGTCTCCATCTCATCAATCTCCCTACTCTTTAACCTGAGTACTACACCATCACCTCTAGACTTGTTGTTTGTTTTTAATTAGCCTTATCGTGCATTCTTTTTCTGGGAGAATTTTGGTTTTCTGTTCTTCATTTTGGTGCCCCACCCGGATTCTAGGCTCCTTGTGCTTTCTCTCTTCTCTGTACCTGTGTACCGTAAGCACAAGGCCCTTGTTAGGTTTTGAGACTGGATTTCATATGACTGTATCTGGTTTTGAACTTCTAGGTCTGGAAGTGTAGCCAGGATTGGCCTTGAACTCCTAATCTTCCTGCCTCTTCCTCAGGATTGAATTTCAGGAGTTGTCCCCATGCCTGTCTCTGGGGGAAGTTTTTAAAAAGAAATGTATTTCTCTAAAGACTTTCATCTGTAGTTGCTCACCTTGTATAAAATTTGTACCTACTTTTTGTTTTGTTTTTTAACAGGTTATTCTGTGGTTCAGGCTGGGTCCCTCCCCCACTTAACTGCTGGAATTATAGGCATTTCACCAATGTGCATGAGTTAGATAGTGAAGTTTTTTTGTTTTGTTTGACTTTTGAGACAGGGTCTCTGCATTCAACTTGGGCTGTCGTGGAACTCACTATGTAGACCAAGCTGGCCTTGAACTCACATAGATCCACTTGTTTTTGCTTCCCTAGTGCTGAAATTTAAGTCATGGGCCACCATAATTGGCTAGCTAGATCATCAAGTTTTTAAGAGTTGGGATAGTAAAAAAATTATGTTGTGGTGATTTTTTTTCCACTAATATTTAAGTAAACATTGCAGAAAACTTTTCCTTATTTGGTAGTTTCATTCTTCTAATTTGGATTTCATAATCTTTAGATTGGGGTTCTAGTTCCCTATCTTGGTTCTGGAATTATGTATAAACATCTTCTGTGGCATTATTGTATATTTATATATACATATATATAAATTTTAATAAATCTTAAATTATAAAGCAAAAAGCCCAAACTAAAGATCTTTTTTGGATATGTATGTAAATATGTATACATATCAGATTATTCCTGTGTAATTTGACTTTAGGACTCTATACTGCTTCCTGCTTTTGATATTTTCAAACCAAGATTATGCTTGAAAGTATAATTAAAAAAATACAAATGGAAACTCAAGAGAAATATAGATGCAGATGTTGCACAGAAGCCTGGTGAGTTAGTGACTTTTGTGGGCTGACAAACTGTTTTGTAAAGATAGGAAGGGTTGGTTTCTTTCTTTCTTTCTTTTTTTTTTTGAGCTGAAGTGACACATAACACCGGATACTGGTTTTGGTAAACCACACAAAAAAGTACTGAGCATTTTGCATCTTCCTTTTTGGTAGACGTTACACTTCATTTGCTGAGTTTGGTGATTTAGTTGTTGCAACCAGTTTTATGCTGTTTGATTTTTGAGTTCTAGTGATTATTTGGCATCGTTAGCTTTAAAGTATTTGTACTTTGTGTAATATGGTACTCGGCATTTTATTGTGTTTCTCAAGTCCAGAAAAAAATTCTTTTATGTTAAGGCCTTATTTGGAAGGGATCAATATCGTGCCGACAAACCAGTAGTCATGAGGAATAAGGTGCCACCTTTAAGTTAACAGCGGTAGGAACGTGACAAGTTTGTTTTTGTTGTTCATTGCTAAAGTTTTAGCGGGGTAGTGAACTTTAATTTGGTGGTAGCAGGAAACAAATATCATTGTTTAATGAGTGTCTTTTTGCCTATTTTGGCGGATCTGGCAAACCACGAAACCTAAAACAAGACGCGACTTCTTAACGAAAACTACAGTTCCCAGCGGGCCTGGCGCTGGTGGGCCATCATTTCCCCCTGGCTCCCTCCCAGCTGCCCCTGCCCGGGCTAGCCCGGAGTCGGCCTTAGTTTGCGCCTGCGCAATGGCGTCTGCCTATTTTTTGGTTTGGCGGCTGCAGAGCGTGGCGCTAGGGCTAGCAGCCAGCCGTGTGCTGCAGTGTACAGAACAGGGTGTAGGACAAAGGGCGGGTGGCAGAGACCGCGTCACTGGTCTGGGAGCTTCCTGCCCGGCTCAGAGCACGGCTGGCCCTGGGCTAGTGTGGCCGCCACAGCTTCCTTCATTCACTGTACACACAGTTCTTCGCTCACGTCCTCCTGCTCTGCGGCGCTAGTCCGCCCTCCCCTCATACCGGCGCGCGGCACCGCCAGCCCCAGCCCCAGTGCGGAGGGAACGTGACGGCGTCAGCGCCTCAGGTTAGCCTCACCTCGGGCAGAGCGAGGGCCCCGTGCCGCATGCAGCTGCCGCATGTCCCAGGCAGCGGGCTCCAGCTTCCGCAAACAGAGGTGCAGAAGCAGCGGCCGCGGCGAGGAGCCATGACTGAGGCGGCGGCGGCGGCGGCGGCCGCGCCTCCTGGCAGCCCGCGGGGGCGGCGCGGCGGGCGCCCCCTGGCGGCGCGCCGGGGCGGAGCGGCCCGCCGCAGCCGCAGCCGGCGGAGGCGCTGCTGTCCCTCCTCCCCGTGTCCCCGGCACTCGCCCGCTCGCTTGCTCGCTCCATTCTCCCTCCGCTTCAGATTAAAGGGGGGGAGGGAAAAGGAGCTCGGCCGCCATTTTCCCAGTGCCGCCGCCGCCACCGCCACCGCTCGCCGAGCCGGCGGGAGAACCAAGCGCCGTAGCAAAGCCGATTCGTCTCGCCGCGGCGGCTTGGGGAGCGGCCGAAGCGCGCTCCCCAGCCGGGAAGAAGCGCCCGGGGTGGCGGTCGGGGTGCGGGCGCGGGCTGCAGACGGTGGCGCTTGTTTGTGCGGGGCGGGGGGGGCGGCTTTACCCTCTGCCCCCGCCCGCCCGCCGGGGCTGCGGTCCCCCGCCGTGCCCAGGCCCGGCCGGAACGGAGGAAGACCGGAGAAAGGGTTCAAACGAGAAGAAAAAGCGGCCGCTCCCCGCCGCCGCCTTCCCCTCCCCCTCCGCCTCGCCCCCCCGCCCGGAAAGTCAGGGCGGCTCCGGGCGCCGGGGGGGAGGAGAGCGGCGGGCCGGGTCGGAGCCGCCGCCGCGCGCCTCCGCCTGCTGGTCCTGGGCGCCCAGGCTGGGGGGCTGTTTGCAAACTGCGCCCATTTTGTGGGGCCGAATCCGCCCGGGCTACGCTCCTCCATCACGTGGTAGGTGCTGCTGCTGCTCCTCTCCTCCTCCTCCCGCTGCCCTTTCTCCTTCTCCTCGCTCTCCCTGTGGCTCCCATTTCTCCCTCTCTTTGTTAGTTGTAACTAGAAAGGCAGGGCAGGGGAAGAAAAATCCCCGGAACTTTAAATGGCCTCTCCGGGCTTCCCCGCTGCGGGTCCGGGCTGGGAGTCGCCCCAAGGGCGGGGGTGTGCGGGGGCCCTTCCCCACCAGCTGCCGCCTCGTTCGCCGGGCTTTCCTTTGGCGTTCTATTTAAAAAGGCGGCCTGGGGAACAAGGTTTATTTCCGTAAAAAAACCCCTAAACCAAACCAAAACAAAAAAACAAACCCCAAAACAAACTCTTGCTCTTCCCTTGAACTTCTCTTGACTGCAAAAGGCCTTTCTTTGCTGGAACACGTCTTGTATGTCTGTCTCACGGTTTGTATCACAACTCTGATTGTTAATATTTTTGTTGCTTTGTATATTGAGGTCATTTGCGTTTTCGGATCTAGTCTGGAGCAGCCTCTCTTTCTCTCTCTCGGTAACTAAAGAGGAAGAGACATTTATTTGCTTTTAAGTGAGTTGGAATCTTGCTGCTTTTTGGGGGGCCTGTTTTCCGGTCTTTTGATTCTCAGCAAATAGTTTATAATTGTTTTCCATATTGTAAACAATTCTCCCATGTTTTACTTAGAAATCCTTTTGTTTTCCAATGTTGGAATCCCAATGTGGATTTTTAGAGAAACTCGTTACTTAACTATTGCTTATTGATTGCCTTAGGGGAAAAGGGGTGACATGATGGCGCCACTTTAAATTGCTCTTTTCTCCGCCTGGTTTTTTCCTCCTTTATTCTGGAGGTCACTGGAGCATTTTCCCGTGACCTATTAATAAAACCGCATTTGAGGGTGTTAGCTTGTACAACTCCTGGGGTTTAGAATTTGGTACCTTAAGGATCGAGAGACCCAAATCCTGCAGTCACCAAACTCGCTAGTCCTCCCAACCTAGCTTTCCTCCCCTCCATTCACAATCCTGGTGTTGCCATATCCTTCGTCACGTGGCTAGCAATCATCGTGGAGTGTTTTTTTTTTGTTGTTGTTGTTGTTTGTTTGTTTGCTTTGGGGCTATGTTAATATTTTAAATTGTAGCTAAGGAAGCATTCTTATTTCCTTTGGAGAGATCACAATGCTTTAGTTTTTTTTAATATATTCGGAGAACATTTTAAAATAAACGATAAAATTACATAATCCTTGCCTTGCATAATCATGTATAGTTACAGAACTTCTTCTTAAAACTACTTTCAAGTAAGGAAAATCGTTACATTAAAATGACTTCTGTTTCTTAGAGTGGTCTGTAGTTTGTATTCCACCCTCACCCCACCCCCACTTTTGTTTTAAAGGTTATTTAAAGTATCAGTATTTACAAAGGCATAAAGTGGGCGTGTTTTCCTTCCCCCTCTTCTATAGGCTGTATTTGGTTCCTTGTCTTACATACTCTCACCAACTTAGAAATTTTCAATTAACTGCAGGTGTTAACTGTTGAGGCTTCTTTTTTTTTTTTTCCCTCTATCTAACAGTGGATACTTTTGATGTGTTTCTCTGTTGCATTTTTGATAGAGAAGTTGTTTGTAATTCTAGTTTTAGAAGCATGCTACTTGGTTACCTATTTTTTAATGTCAGTTTTCCCCATAATTAGATAAATTCTAATTATCCAAAAGTACACTTTTTTTTTTTTCTTATGGATAAGTTACTAAGTTTAAAAAGAAAATATGAAATGTGACTCGGGGTATGATTGATCTGTTTTTTCCTGCCATGTATGTTATCGATGGTTTGAATAATTTTCTTTGCTAACAGTTACATCATGTCATGTGATAGGTGCAATGTGATGTGTTGCTCTAAAAATAAGGCAAGGTAAAAATGCTCGTCCCTTGGAAATTTAAAAAATGTATTATAAGTATGAGAAAATGATCCTTAGTCAGAAATTCTAATTGGTCTTCACTAGGTTTAGCCAACAAAGTGTACAAATCTTTTGACCTTTAGAATATTTGGTGTGATTTGTTGTGACCTCAGAACTTGACGTGGTTTGACTTTATTTTTGAAGTCTGAATTACTTGGAAACGTTAGCTGTCACAAAAATTAACATCTTTTTTCTGGTGAAGTTAGTTAAAGATAACTACCACAGTTAAGTATTTGTGAAGCAAATATTTATGATTTGCTTCTGTACAGAATTAAGAGTCATCAGTTATATATTATTGATTTTCACATAAATTGGAGTTTTGATCTTTCCACCTATAGGAATCTGGAAGTATTGAGTTGCTCCATATTTCCTGCAAACCTCATTTAGATCATTAGTATCTGACTTTCATGCTTTACCATATTTACCAATCTGCAGAGCACTCTTTGATAATTTTCCTGTTGAGGAAAATTCTCGAAGCTAGAAAACAGTTTAATTTATTTAAACTTTTATCAATGTGAGAAGAAAAGAATATTGTATTTTTCTCCTTCAAACATTACTAATATCTTTTCATCTCTAGTAATGCTACACTGTAATCAGTGTTTCTATAGTGTAGACCCTGGATTTTGTAGTGTTTGTTTATTTTATCTTTGTTTTTGTTTTTCAAGACAGGATTTCTCTTTGTAACCCTGGCTATCCCTGGAACTAGACAAGGCTGGTCTCTTAGCTTACAGAGATCTGTCTGCCTGCCTCTGCCTCCCAAGTGCTGAGATTAAAGGTTGTGTGCCACTATGCCCTGCTTGGGTTTTGTTGGTTTGACCACAGATTTTTTTCATTATTATTATTATTATTATTATTATTATTTATTGTTGGTGGTGATTTTTCAAGACAGAGTTTCTCTGTGTAACAGCTCTAGCTGTCCTGGAACTTGATTTATAGACCAAGCTGGCCTTGAACTCACAGAGATTTTTCTCTGCTTCCACAGTACTGGGACCAAAGGTGTATTACCATGACCTGCATTACTTTTAAAGTAATTTAAAACACTTTTAAAGTGTTTGATATGACCTCTTTCATGTATTTTGCAAGCATATGGCCTTTGAGATTGATGATGCCTGTTTTCAAAGCTATTTTAGTATTGAGCAGTTGTGAGATTAACTTATTTTAGAAAAACATTTTTTCAAAATGTTCTTTAAAACATTAATCTGTGCAGTATATAGAAAGTTTTGGGTTTAAATGGTAATTATTACCTTTCCCTATTCAGCTTTTTTGCATGGGAGTTCCTAGAGACTGCCACCCCCCTCCTTTTTGTTGAGGCAGTTAAGACACAGAAATGAAAGTGATTTTCTGGAAAAAAAATGTGTGTATTATGTATGTTATAATGTATGTGTATTATACATATATAAAAATGTATTACTTTTAGTTCCAAGACCTGTCTATTCCTTGATCTGGATGGAAAGGAATGCCATACATGAAGTATGTGCTAGTGGTTGTTTTTATGACTCACAATTCTTTACTTAATCTACAAATAACACTCAAAAGGTATTGCTTTCTATCTTTTCTGGCAGCCTTGAAATGTTGATGACCTCTACTTACAGCACTTTTCCTAATTCATATTGCCCTTAGTTAACTATCCACCTTATTTTTGAGCTTACATTTTGGGGAATGAAATACCAATAAGAGTTTTACTTTGTGTGACAAATTACTGCACTCTGGTAGTAATGTTTTGCACAGATTTTAGTGTCTATAACCTACTATGGAATTTATTAGGTTAGAAACTATAAATGTCCAGACTGAAAAACTATCTTTAATATAGATTTAAAGATAATCCTAAAACAATAAGTCATTTTTAGGTAAAGGGAATGATCCAAATCTGCTTTACACTAGACAGTCAGCAGGCCAGGCGTTGTTGGGTCCATTTCTTTTTTTGAGGCACCTGCACTGTAGTCCATAAAGTGAACAAGGAAAGGACACTAATGTAAAATATCCTTCCTGAGACTAGAACAGCTTAATTAATGAAAGTAGAAGCTTATTTTAAATTGAAGAAAGGATGCAAAGACAGGTCTTTTAAAATTAATCAGTAGAGATAATACTCTGGGATTTGTTTCTGTGTTTAGCTACAGGTCTGGCTTTTTGAATAATAGGGTATTGGAAAAACTTAGCTTATTAGTTGTGATTTACCAAAAAGTTTGGACTCAAAACCATTGGGATTTTTTTTCTGTTTATGTTAAGCTTTTTTTCCAACTTCCCATGAATAAAGTAAACTTGGGAGCCAGATGGAATGGCACATTTAATCCTAGCAGATGCAGGTGAATCTCTTGAGTTTGAGGCCAGCCTGGTCTATCTAGTAAATTCCAGGACAGCCAGCTCTACATAGTGATACCCTGTCTTAAGAGAGAAAAACAAACTGGGATAGTCTGCAAGAAGAAAACTTAATGATTGTGTATGAAGATTTTAATGAATGTTTTAAATCTTTATGAACTGAGTAAAAGGCTTTTTTCAAAGTGAAGGGGGACCTTTTAAGTTTTCTTCCCCCAGGTTTTATTTTTACTAGTTACGTGCATGCTCGTGTCTTTGTGAATATGTGAAGACTGAGTGTAGATGCCCTTGAAGGCCAGCGGCATTGACTCTCCTGCAACTGGAGTAATAGGTGGTTGTGGTCCACTGTGATATGCCTGATAAGGGTGCCGGGAGCTGTTTAATCCATTTCTCTATTTCCCCTTGTTGGCCTCCAGTTTGGCAAAAGCTAATTGTTTAATGAAAGTTGCTTTTTGTTTGTGTTGCTAAACTGTTAAGCCAACCCGGAGTTTTTAAAAAAACAAGGTTTATTAGGCAGGCCTCCAACTCACTATGGCTAACTTAAGAACCTTGCATCAGCCTCTTGGGTGCTGGGCTTATAGGTGTATGACAACATGCCCTACATAAAAATTACTTTCCATCTGCTTTTCTAAGATTTTAAATCAGCTTCATAAAATTTTAGCATTTAATATAATTACTGGCGTTCTGAATTTGTTTTTTAGTTGGAAGTCATCATCCTTCCCCCAACACACACCACACATACACAAGTGCGCACAAACACACACAGACACACACATACAGAGGTTCTCTAAGCAGCTCTGGCTGTCTTGAAACTTGCTTTGTAGATCTGACTGGCCTTGAACTTCCAGAGATCTGTATGCCTCTGCTTCTGAAGGTACCGCCCTGCCAGTTGTAAATTTTTGTACTTAAATTTTTTTCTTTAATTGATGGAAAATGTAAAATAGATCTAAATTTAGTGTAATTTTTTGTTTCTAAAAGCTGTTAAATCTAACTAGAAATCCAAACTGAGATTTTGGCTATAAATTTTAAGTATAGTAGATTCTGTTCATTAGAAAAAGTTGCTTCAGGGGCTTGAACTTAAATAACATCCCTCACATTTTAATTTTTTTAAAGTTAAACTTAAGGTTTAAGTTTAAGGTTAAATTTAGTTGGAGGGGAAATGTTGAGGAATAACAAGGTTGAGTAATAATTTTGTTAGGATAAAAACTGGTACCCAGGTTCTCTCACTACTTGCTGTTTTGCCTTTTTTGCCTGCTTGTTAGTACTTCAAGAGTGTGAAGGCTTAGGACTAGTTTCTGAGGGTTTCTAACATTTACTAGTGCAGAGATGTTTTAGAATATGTGTGCATGAAATATGTTTTGTGTGTCAGAATTGTTAGTTGTGGAATGCTTGCTTGCTTAGTGCTCATGAGGTCCTACAAGAGGGTTGCTAGCAACACATGTACATATGCATAAAGAAATGTTTAAATCTTGAAAATTTCACCAAGTTTGCTTGGTTGGTTGGGGTTTTTTGTTTAAGATAGTGTTTATCTCTAGCTTTAGAGCCTGTTCTGGAACTCCCTCTGTAGACCAGGTTGGCCTTGAACTCACAGAGATCTGCCTGCCTCTGCCTCAAGTGCTAGGATTAAATGTGTGAGCCACCACCACCCAGTTTGGAAAATATTTTTAGTCATTAATTCACTTTAAAGGGATAAAGTCGACTTTGTGGGATTTCTGGAATTTGACTTTCTAGAGAATAACTTTTCTTTTTGAATTTGCTTGGGCTCTTCAGGAAGTCTCTAATTTTATGACTGTTCAAAACCACTAGGTTTATTAGAGATAAAAGTTTGGTGTCTTTGTCTGAGCTAAAGACTAAGGAATTCAAGATATGGTAGAAATAGATAAAACATATAGGGTGGAAATAGATAAACATTGTTAATAGTTTGACTGTATAATCATTCAAAAAATACATTCTGGGGCTGGAGAGATGGCTTGGGGGTTAAATGTACTTCCTGTTTTTGCAGAAGACTGGAGTTTGGTTCTCAGCATGCATGTCAGGTGCACAACCACCTGTAAGTCCAGCTCTAGGGAATCCAGTGCTGCCTTTTTTGGCCTCTTGAAACTTTTCATTTTTTTTTCTCTTGTCTTTTATATAAATTAGACTATACTTATATGGTTATATTTTTAAAATTCAGGCTATTTTTAAAAAATATAGCTCAGCGAAAAGATTGCATATATCTTCACCAATGAAAGTACTTTTGAGTAGATTCCTAGAAGTATAATTATTAGATAAAAAGTTTGAGCGATTACTTATAAGATTTAGTAGGCATTGCCTTCAAAGTATAATGTAGTCAGATTTAATATTTAATATAGTTGAAATTTTCAAATGGTTGTGAAGCACATTTCTAATCCTACCACTTAGGAGGCAAAGGCAAACAGATTTCTGTGCGTTCCAGACAGGCCAGGGACACATGGTGAAACCTCCAGACTTAAGCTTTGCAGGTCAGATATATGTATTTGGCTGTGTGAATGAGTGGAACTTGAGATAGATGAGATTTACTCTGTATTAAGTTGGTAATTAGGTTGTGTCACTTTATACTCAGATATTTCCATTAATTTTGTCCTATCTGTTCTGCATTTGATTCTTTCAGTGTAAACATTTTGGTTACTTAGGATGTATTGGTCTACTGGCTCTGTACTGCTTGTAGGAAATTTAACACAAACCACACTGTCTAAGAAATGCATAGCCTAAGGAGTGATGGGATGATCTCTGTGAGTATATGTTATGCTATTGCCCAGAGTGTCAAGGGAGACTGGAGGGAAAGATTGCTAACTCAACCTGGAAGAAATGAGATATACTTGCATGGCTTTGTAATTTGGAGCTGAACTTTGAAAAGAGTAAAATGGATAAACATAAAGGGGGAGAATGAGCCTCGAATTTTGTATGTTCTTGTGAGTGTAGTGAGGACAGAGTGTAGAGAGCTTCAGATGGTGTTGAATGCTAAGGGAGTAGTAGATAGAGAATTTGAAATTTATTCTTGGTCACATAATCAGATTTGATTTTCCTCCTTTTCTCTCTTGCCTTTGATATAATCATTATGATAGAGGCAAGATTGGAGGTTTGAGACTGGATAGAAAAAGGATGAAGAGCTGAAGATTATTACTACTACTGCCTTAATTATTGTACATAATGAGTTTCTGCTGTAAGGTCAGTGGAACTAAAGATCTAGTGAATGTGCTGATCATTCTGCCTACAGAACACCTTTCTACTTTGCTTTTAAAATTTTAGATTGTTCTACACTGCTTCTTTGTTTCAGGATGATATTGCTTTTTGACCCACTTGGGAAAGTGGGGTAAACAGATTGCATGTCTATTGCAATGCTTTCAGGGTCCTTGAGCCTGTGAGTTGCTTACTCAGTGTCTGCATGAAGTAGAGTAAGTCTACCCTTAGAGTCATTTAGAATATCTTCTGTCTTGGAAAATTTCCTTAACCCCTTTAGACAAAACAAAAGAAATTGTCTTCACACCTAATTTATATCTTGAATGAGATTATACCATTTTTATTGTCTCGTAGTCTAAGTTTTAGGCTTGACATTAGTAGACATGTAATGAGGTGCTTTTAAACCACTGATAAAAATTACAGGTAATTTGCATAGAGAATATATTTTGAAGGGTAGAAATTGGTTGTAAGTTTGTTGACGAAACAGTTTTTTTCTCTTTCCCTTTTTTTTTTGTATACAATGTTTGCTTGCATGAGCTGTTTGTATAATGCTAACTTCTACTTAGACCTGTTTTCTCTGCAAAGCCTACCCTGACTACTACTCTCTGTCTGAGTCCCTTAATGTGTTTTCCTGTACAGGGTGTTGATATCCTTTGTAGGTGCAATGTTTTGATTGGTATATGTATTTTAATAAATAGATATTGGAAATAACAGATAGTTGGGTGTTCTCATTGTCTTTCCTCTAAAGACTAAAATGTAACTTATATCAAGCAGTTAAGTCCCTCCCATGTTAAACCTAGCCTTGAACTCTGCTTAGTAGAGTAGTTGTTAGTATGAGCCTGGGGCTAGAGATGGCTCACCTGTTAAGAACACTTCCTGTTCTTCCAGAGGACCAGAGCTTGGTTCCTAGCACCCATACAGGGCTGCTCACAACAGTATGGACCTTCAACTCCTGGGGATCTGACAGTCCTTTCTAGCCTCCTTAAGCCTACAAGTACATAGGGAGTCACTATAAACACACACACACACACACACACACACACACACACACACACACACACACACATATACATGAATTGAAAAATAATTTTAAAAAATATGAATCTTGAAAAAATACGAGATTTTGTTTCTGCAACCTAATCGTGTGGCCTTGGGCAAATTACTTATCTTGGAACATCAAGTTTTCCCTATTCATAAAATAAGGACAGTAGGATTGATTTACTAAACACTGTTACTGTGAAGATTAAATAAGAACGTGTAAAACAGAACATTGGCTGTCATAGTAAAAAGGACATTTTGACATTATACATTTATTTGTGTGTGTGCATATAAGCATACATGTACCATGGCATGTGGATATGCATTTGCCTGGGTGTGAAAGTCAGAGGACTGCTTGTGAAAGTTGGGTCTCTGCTTTGACCATTTTACTCCAGGGATCAGATTAAAGAATTCAGTCTTAGTAGTACGCCTGATGAACCTTCTCTCTGGCCCCATGAATAACACTGTGACCTTTCCTCTATTTACAATACTCTTAGTAATTATGAAACATTTTCAGTTAAATGGCTCAATTGTTATCATAGGAAAGTATTAAGATGGTCAGATTCACATTTTAAAAATACTTTATTTTGTTACTCTTCTTTAGCACATTCTACTGTTATATATACATATATTTTTCTCTTTAATACTATCACTGGGTGGTGGTCTTTATTCCCAGTACTTGGGAGGCAGAGGGAAGCAGATCTCTGTGATTTTGAGACCAGCAGCCTGGTCTATAGTGCTAGTTTCAGGAAAGCTAGAGCTGTACAGAGAAACCCAGTGTTTTTTAAAAAAGAATGTACCCTGTGGTGTCCCTTCTAATTACTTGATCTCAGATCACTGTAGTTGCTATCTTTCTGAAACTACAGTACACCGTCTGATTCATTCCAGCTGTTTTTTGGGTCATCTCCCAAGTTCTCTATTAGATTTTTTTTTTAATAAATTAGTTTGTATTTGAAGGCATTTTTGGGAACTCTTAACTATATCCATGATGGTTCTTAATGATTTTATTATCCAAAGTTGATAAGCAGGTAAAAGAAGGAAATTACCAAGGGATTTTTGCTTTTCTTAGAATCACTAAGTTGGCAGTTGGGGAACATTCAGAAGAGAAATTCCTGTGGAGCTTCTGGAGATGAAGATTTGGACTAAAGATAGAAAGGTTTTTCAGGTAGAGGTAGCATTATAACCTTTTTATGGGAAAGCAATGTAGCAACATGAGTATGGAAGGGAGGTGATAAAAAAATAAAGCATAGAGGGCCAGATTGATGGCTCATGATTAAGAAAAGAGCACTGTTCTTCTGGAGAATCTGGGTTCAATTCCCAGCACTCACATGGCAGCTCACAACTGTAACTCCAGTTTCAGGGAATCTGACATCCTAACACAGACATACGTGAAGGCAAAAACACCAGTGTATATCAATTAAAAACAAATAAATCACTTGAAAAAAAGTAAAGCATAATTTTCTTCAGAACTGAAGTAACAGAAAGCTGTTAGGATAGATAACCTACATGGGAGTTAGTAAGGGCTTGGGATGCACTGGTTGGGTAGGATAGAGAGGATATGCCAAACCTGAGCCTGAGAAATAACAAAAGGATTTGATCATGAATAAGGTGAAATTAGGATGGGTAAGAGCTTTCTCTCTATGTAAATACTAGACTTTTATATATACCATATATTTAACTTTTATGTAGTCTTCTGCCCCTTCACATTTCTGGTTTAAGCTTTGAGAGTATTTTGCTTTGATTATAGGTTTTCATTGTATTGTTGTATCCATGTATTGTTTATTATTATTTTGGGTTTTTTGAGACCAGGTTTTTTTTTTTTTTGTACCTTTTGGTGCCTGTCCTGGAACTCCTATAAACCAGGTTGGCCTTGAACTCACAGAGATTGTCTTGCCTCTGTCCCCCACCTCCAGTTCTTTGTCATGTATCAGTTAATGTTTGATTTCTATATATTTTTTTCTTTTTAACTTGTAATCCATCTGTTTAACTGGTCTCTCTCAGAGCTCAGCTCACATCTGAGAAATAATAATAATACAGATGTCTCAAGCCCGTGTAAATACTGCCCATTTATGATTTCACATCAAACTACCTTCCCAATGTTTTTAAAAAAATGTCTTTTCTATGAATATGCTATATATTCAAGGACATTCTTTTTTTTTTTAATTTATTTATTTATTTGCCTTGGTGTTTTGCCTGGAACTGGAACTACAGACAGTTGTTAGCTGCCATGTGGGTGCTGGGAATCAAACCCGGGTCCTCTGGAAGAGCAGACGGTGCTCTTAACCGCTGAGCCATCTCTCCAGCCCCTCAAGGACATTCTTTATATTAACTGTATTAGTATGCCCTATGGTTTCCTAGAGCCTTGGTTTTAGTTATTTCTTCCCACTAGAAAGGAACATATTGCCATTTTCTTGTTCTTGCTTTTTCATACTGAGACATTAACTGAAATCTCGCCAACTTTATATATGCTTTTTTAACCTTTTTGAACTTAAAAAAGTGTTTTTGGTTTTTGTTTTTTAATTTTTGCTTTGTGTAGAGTAATGAGGTAATGTTGAGAAAGTCCCATTTGTAGAAGCCCCACTAGGGACAGTAGGATTTTCTTTCCTATTTAATTTTTGCTTTCGTTTTCAGTATAAGTTTGGTTGATTGTAATACTTAGCTTATTGGCTAGCCAGGTAGCCATAACCCTTCTTCTTGGGTCTCTTTAAATACATACACACATATATACATATATATTTTATTATTTATTTTTTGGAGTACATGTTTACAGGTAAGTCTTGCAGTGCACCTGAGTTACTGACTAGGGAATTACAAAGAATAAAAGCAAGGTATTGATAAGCAAGGTTCTGGCTTACATTACTCAGAAGAGAGATCTTTATTTTAGTCAGGAGTTCTTAGGCAGTTGTGGTTTTGCTTTGCTGTTGTTGGGGTGGCTGCACTTGACACATGTCTTTTTCCTTTCCTCAGAGAAGGCACTACTGGCATCTATATGTTGTAGATCTGTTGGATACTATGCAATGCATAGAGTTGTCCTTTATTCCCCACCATGACAAAAATTTTGAATGCAAAATATTAGTAATGCTGTGGTTGAGAAATTGCCCTTTGGGTGGGTATATATTTTTGTTTTTCAAGTACCACATGTATTGAGTTTGCCTTTGGAATTTTATCACAGTTAAGACTAATAGAATCACAACATAGAAGTCATGTTTACGCTATCCAGTCTTTCATCTCTCAAAATGATGCTGTACGTGGTATTAGATTGTTTTGGTTTTTCAAGGTAAGGTTTTTCTTTGTGGCCCTGACTACTAGAACTCAAGAGATTGGCTTGCCTCTGCCAGTGGCAGAGTGCTGGAATTTAAAGGGTGTGCAGCACTACTGCCCAGCTTATTAGGATATTTAATAGAAACTTCTTTATTCAGTATGGTGACGTGTGAATCTCAATCAGGAAAGCTTTCTAAGTTTAATTGAAACTTTTTACGTGTATGCATGTGTGCTTGTATGTATCTGTGTATATGTGTGCCACAGTGTGCAAGTTGAATCCAGAGGATGACTCATAGGAGGAGTCTGTTCTCTTCTTTTACCATGTGGGTTCTGGGATCAAATTTAGGTGGTTGGAGCCCACTTCCTTAATTGTCAGCCATATTGTCAGCCTTCCCAGAATGTGTTTTCTGAATGGATTTTTCATCTTTCTGTCTTTAAAATACTGCTTTTGGAATTGAGAAACTATACCTACCTCTTGATTTGGTGGGATCTATATGCTTGCTTCACAAAATTATTTTTTGTCAGTGACAATAGTTACTGCCCAGCCAGGTATTACATAGTTCTTTTTAGCTTTTTTTCTGAAACAGAGTCTCATTGTGTAGCCTTGGCTGGCCTGGAATAGAGATCTGCCCACCTCTGCCTCCCAGATGCTAAAATCAAAGACACGAATCACAATGACCTTCTGAGCCATCTGTTCTCGTCAGTTTGTATTCTACTAGATTAGTTAAAAATAAACATACGTCAGACTAGAATTTTGTATATATAATTTGACTATTATTTAGTTCCATCAGCAAATTGGAAAATATAAGCTCAGCCCTAAATATAATGCTCAGGTTGTTATGAGTATTATAGTTAATTATAGCTTTTAATGCCTTGAGTTCTTTTGTTTTTTAATTTATTTATACTTTTTGTTCATTGGTGTTTTGCCCGCATATAAGTCTCTGGGTGTGTCAGAAGCCCTGGAACTGGAGTTAAAAGTTGTGAACTACCATATGGATGTTGGAAATGGAACTCCAGTCCTCTCCAGTCTCAATTTCTTTGAAGAGAAGTGAATTATTATAAGCTTAAAATTTGTATGAATGTTTTGCCTGCATGTATGTCTGTGACCCACTTGGATGCATAGTGTGTGTGAATAAATACCAGATAGGGTATTGGTTCTCCTGAAGCTAGAGTTACAGTTAGATGGTTGTGAGATATAGGTGTGGAGAATCAAACCCAACTACTTTTGACCAGTAAAGCCATCTGTTCAGCCCCAAGTTTAGCAGATTTTGTTTTCTTTATTAAAGTGTTTCTGCTTCCTTTTTCTCCTTTAATTGAAAAGTTTATTATATGTGTGTGTACAGTGTGGTGGGGGCATATGTAGCAGTTATAGGACAGTTTTGTGGAGTTGCTTATCTTCTTCCACTTTGACATTGGTTCTGAGAATGGACTCTGATGAGTGCCTCTGAGCTGTCTTTTGGGTTTAGGTTATTAATTGGTGCTTTTGGGGATTTATAAGATTGAGATTACAGTGATTGTCATTTCATCAACATTGCTGAGTGTAGTGACACAGGCCTTTAATCTCCCAGCACTTGGAAGGTAGGAGATACGGGTAGGCTGATATCTGTGAGTTTAAGGCCAGCCTGGTCTACATGGAAAAATCATAGCAACTTAGTTGAGATTCTGTCTTGATTTAAAAAAAGAAAAAGAAGAAAGAAAGAAAATATAATATTTTGCTCTTCTTGTATTTTTGGCCTCCTAAAACTTTTCCCTCTTATTTTTTTTCTTCCCCTTATTGACACTTAATATCTTTATGGTGTAGACATTACAAAGGATCTTATAAAACAAAATGAGCTTCTAAATTGTGTAATGCTTGTTTTTTTAACAGAACATTTTATATCAGTAAATATATAACAATGTTATTCTTTGTTGCATATATTTATATGAATACTTCATAATTTAAATTCTTGGGTTATATCATTAGTCATCTCTTTTTTTGGTGGCTGGAGAGTTGGATCTGTGCTTAAGGGCATTTCCTCTTGCAGATTACTCACAGCCTCTTTAACTCCAGTTTCATGCAATCTGACACCTTGTTCTTGCATACATGAAGCAAAACACACGAATAAAAAAAGTTTAAAATTTTTTGATTTTAGCTTTTGAGGCATGTTCTTATGTGATCCAGACTGGGCTTCTTAGACTTTCTATGTAATAGGGTTTGGCTTTGAACCTGCTTTCACTCATGAAGTATTGTGATTACTTACTGGTGTGTGGCCACCACACCTTGCGTTACAAATCACATTATGAGATAATTTTAAAAAGATACATTAAGAAGAAGAAACAACGCTGTCTTACTGAGGTGTTTTATGGCAAACTAATGAAGCAAAGTTTTATGTAACTAATGAAGAAAATTTGATAAGCTCCATATCCAGTGTTTTGGAGATTTCTTAATTGCATGAGTTTTTAGTATAATAATATTTTAGCAGATTCTGTGTTTTACACACCCACCCACCCCACCTTTATGTGGGCTAAAGAGATGGCTCAGTGGTTAAAAACACTTACTGTCAAAATTTCTTTTTGATAAAGGGTATCACTTTGTAATGCTGGCTGATCTACGACTATGTAGAGGTTGACCTCAAACTCTGGAGATCTGCTTTTCTCTGCCTCTTTGAGTGCTAGGATGAAAGGTGTGCACCACCACACCCAGTGAATTTATTTTTTACGCATTAACTTTTGTGTCCAGATTATAATAACCAAATATTGGCCAGGTAATAGACTAAGTAAATAAGAAAATGCCTTGTGTAATTATCACAGCAGTCTTAAAAGGTAAGTGGTATATAGGTCTATTAATAGATGAAAAATCTGAGGGAACAGAATAGTTAAGTCATTCATAGCAGGTGGTGACCCTGCTATGCTCACTTGAGCCTGTGTTCTTCATGTGAGTACTTGGCCCAAAGTGGAAGTTGTTCTTCTCTTTTAGCAGGATTAGTTTAGTGATTCAGACTTTATGATATTAGGACTTTGTTTTTCACTTTTAAAAGTTCTTGAGAATTTAATGGTGGTGCCATTTGTAACTTCAGCACTGGGAAGGTGGAGGGAGAGGGAACTCCTTTAAGTAGGAGGCCAGGTTGTATGAGAATTTGTCTCAACCCCTGGAATAAAAGTTAGTCAGTTCAGGTTTTATGTTCTGTTACATTAAATTTTTTTGGGCTTATTTTGCAGTTGATTTCACCCATTTGTGAATTGTCTAATAAGCATTTGGTTATGTGGTTACTTATAGAGCCTTTAAATGCTGAAACTTAACAGAAATTTATGTAGAAGTTACCACTAATCTTTTTTTTTTTTTTTAAGTTGGTTTAAAAGCACATGGTCCTCTGTATAGTTA
>PVIH01005050.1:19650-130027 GCA_004025045.1 Sigmodon hispidus
TTTTTTTTTTTTTTTTTTTTTTTTTTTTTTTTTTTTTTTTTTTTTTTTTTTTTTTTTTTTTTTTTTTTTTTTTTTTTTTTTTTTTTTTTTTTTTTTTTTTTTTTTTTTTTTTTTTTTTTTTTTTTTTTTTTTTTTTTTTTTTTTTTTTTTTTTTTTTTTTTTTTTTTTTTATCATTGCCAGCAAATACTAGTGATTCCTTGAAATGAGTTTTACTTTGTTTTCTTCATTTTATAAAGAAATTTGGTAATGACCCAGGTTTTTTGAGGTATGGTCTAGCCAAGTATCTCTGTCTGGGGAGATTGCTCAGCAGTAAAGACTTCTTGCTGATTTTGCAGATGACCCTGGCTCAGTTCCCAGTACCCATCCTGCACCTCAACAATCCAGTTCCAGGGGATTCCTTGTTGTCTTCTGACCTTCTCATACATGAGTCATGCATGCAGTGCACTACATATTTATGTGTATGTGGAGGAAAAAAATTCATACTCATAAAATAAAATCTTTATAAAAAAGATGGTATTCTAAGAATTTTGGTTCAGCTTGGCAACTTAAAAGTAACTGTGTGGAGCTGAAGAGATGGGTTGGTGGTTAAGACCATTGATTACTCTTCCAGAGGACTGGAGTTCTATTCCCAGTGTTTATACAGTGCTTTACTACCATTTGTAACTCTAGGGGATTCAGTACCCTCTTTTGAACTCCTCAGACACCAGTCACACACCGTGGTACACAGAAACATATGCAGACAAAATAATTTAAAAAATTTAAACGTTGAGTTTTTCCTGATACTCCATTAACCTGAATTTTTTACACATACTTTCCCTTTCAACACAGACTATTAAAAATGTACTTGGGTCAAAAGTTAATAAAATCCTGGGGGAGCACTCCAATTTGTTATCCCATACAAAATGGTCAGCCCTGAACACAAAGTAACATTACATAGATTGCAAAGATTATATTTATGATTGTAACTTAAAAAAAAGGCAGTGAATTTCAAAAAAGAGCAAGGAGGAGTGGCTTTATGCGAGAGTTTAGAAGAAGGAAAGGGAAGGAGGTAAATGATGAAATTATCTGGAAAATTTAAAAGTTTTAAAATTAGTAACATCCATAATTTTGTTTCATCAAGAACATCTTTTTAAAATCAGCTAATAGTTAATTTTGTGACTGTATGTGGGCTCATGCTGTAGTGCATGTGTAGAAATCAGGACAACTTGAAGGAATTGCTTAAACCCATTAAGTCAGGTTTGATGGTAGACATCTTCAGTTGTTGGGCCATCTAACAGACCCAAGAACATCTTAAACGTAATTGGCATTTTAAAGCTGCAATTGAGGAATACTGTGACTGTTTTATTTGCTATTGTCTTGGTTTGTTCTAAGATATCAGCAGTTTTTTTTTGCTTATTTATGTTTTTGGATCCTCATTGCAAATGTTAGCACAAATTATAAAGGGCAGGGCCAGTAGAGATGGCTTAGAGTGGGGTTAAGGCACTTAATGATCTGAGTTCCACTGACACCCACATGGTACAATGAGAGAACCAAATCCTGCACATTGCCCTCTGACTTCTATAGGTATGCTATGACGCACACACACACCTAAAAGCAAATAAATATTTATTTTTATATTATGTGTGTTAGTATTTTGCCAGCATGTATATTTGTTTGAAGGTGTCAAATACCCTGGAGCTGAAGTTATAGACAGTTGTCAGCTACCATGTGAGTGAGTTCTGGTAATTGAACCTGGGTCCTATAGAAAAGCAGACATTACTCTTAATCACTGAGCCATGGCTCAGGCATCTTTACTTGTTGGGCCAAGAACATTGGCATTTAAAACAGTCTTTCAAGGCTGATGAGACCACACCAGCCAAATAATTGGGGAGAGGATATGTTGTGAGATTCTTAAAGGAACAGAGATTACTTTTAGGGATAGTTGGTATATATTCCTTTATATAGGTTTCCCTTTGCTGCCAGACCCAGAGGAATGAATCAGTAAAGAAGAAGAGGTCAATTGAGGTGTGCCATTAAGAAAATGAGGCAGGATGAGAAAGGAGAAAGTTTATTGAAAGAAGGAAGTGAATTCCAAATTTCTAAGGAGAGAGGATCAGAAAGTTGATTAGTGCAACACAGAAATTTTTTTCTTGCATGTCTAGTGCCCTTGTGCTAGTTGTTGCTAGAGTAAGTTGAGGAAGAAGGCAAAAGGAAGGGATTTTGTGCCGTACCAACGTTTTACGAGGTTCAAAAGAAAGAAGAGAATAGAATTACAATGCCAAGAGTATCAGGAACAAAATTTCAAAAGTTCACACCACTATGTTTAGGGGAAAGTTAGAATAGGACTGTTGATTTAATAATAGTTTGATAATCATGTTACTGCATAAATTGCCTGGAGTGCGATAGGGATGGAAACTCAGTTCTAGAGGAGTGAAGCATATAAAGGCCAACACAAATTATGCTTTTGAAGTTTTTTGGGGGACAGAAGAAAGAGTTATATTGGGCTATTAATTTAAAGACAGATTTACTCTGAAAAATAGCCGAGCAGAAAAGATACTACATGCTATCTGAAAGAAAAGAAAATTAATGAAGCAAATTGATGTAACAATGTGATGTAGTTAGCCTGGTAATAACAATTAAATTTGTAAGGAAGAAGCTAGTGAAAACTGTATCCTTGGCCAGAAAATAACACAGATCCATGAGACTTGAAATAAACATTTATGAAGACATTTTTTTTTCTGTTATTGTGTATTCATCTTATATGGTCATATTAAATTTTGTAATTTAACATTTTAAGAGGTTTTCTTTTTCCTCACGCATTTTGGTTTTTCCAGACAAGAGTTTTCTCTGTGTAGCCCTGGCTGTCCTGAAACTCACCAGGCTGGCCTTGAACTAAGATCTTCCTGCCTCTTCCTCTTGAGTGCTGGGATTATAGGCATGTGTCACCACTACATGGCAGAGAGGTTTTCTTTTAAATGCAGGTAATGTAATCATTTGTGATTATTTCAGAACAGGACTTTTGACAGTATTCATTCTGTGGTTAACAAGTGTCATGAAGGGTAAAATTACTTTGTTGTGAAAGGATTTTGTTTCTCCTTCCTCTGGTGAAAGATGTCTGAAGTTGTGTTTCTGTTGAAAATAATGTGTTGTTTTTTAATGTGCTTGTATTGCTTACTTCCTTTTTTCTCTCTCTCTTTCAGTTTGTTCTCAGGGGAGGCAGTAAGGGGCCGTGGAGCTGGCCTCAGCACTGGAAGAGGCTGGACTTCCTGTCTCTCTGTGCTGAATGGCTGCGATGGCGCCCGCTCTCACTGACGCAGCAGCTGAAGCACACCACATCCGGTTCAAACTGGCTCCCCCATCCTCCACCTTGTCCCCTGGCAGTGCCGAAAATAACGGCAACGCCAATATCCTTATTTCTGCCAACGGAACCAAAAGAAAAGCCATTGCTGCAGAGGATTCTGGTTTAGACTTCCGAAATAATCCTACCAAGGAAGACTTGGGAAAGCTGCAACCATTGGTGGCATCTTATCTCTGTTCTGATGTAACATCTGTTCCTGCAAAGGAGTCTTTGAAACTACAAGGGGTTTTCAGCAAGCAGACAGTCCTTAAATCTCATCCTCTTTTATCTCAGTCCTATGAACTCCGAGCTGAGCTGTTGGGGAGACAGCCAGTTTTGGAGTTTTCTTTAGAAAACCTTAGAACCATGAATACAAGTGGTCAGACAGCTCTGCCACAAGCGCCTGTAAATGGGTTGGCTAAGAAATTGACTAAAAGTTCAACACATTCGGATCATGACAATTCCAGTTCCCTCAATGGGGGAAAACGGTCTCTCACTTTATCTGCTCTTCAGGGAGGTGAAGTGGGGGGATCTGACTCTGGGAACTTGAAGGGGGGTATGACCAATTGCACTCTTCCACATAGAAGCCTTGATATAGAACACACAACTCTATATAGCAATAATAGCACTGCAAACAAATCTTCTGTTAATTCCACGGAACAGCCGGCACTTCAAGGAAGCAGTAGGTTATCACCTAGTACAGACTCCAGCTCTAACTTGACAAATGTTAAGTTAGAGGTCAAAAAGTCTCCTCTGTCTTCCATTCTTTTCAGTGCTTTAGACTCTGACACAAGGATAACAGCTTTACTGAGGCGGCAAGCTGATATTGAGATCCGCGCCCGAAGGTTACAGAAGCGGTTACAGGTAGTACAAGCCAAGCAGGTGGAGAGGCATTTACAGCACCAACTGGGTGGATTTTTGGAGAAGACATTGAGTAAACTGCCAAACTTGGAATCCTTGAGGTCCCGGAGCCAGTTGATGCTGACCCGAAAGGCTGAAGCTGCCTTGAGAAAAGCTGCCAGTGAGACTACCACTTCAGAAGGACTTAGCAACTTTTTGAAAAGTGATTCAATATCAGAAGAATTGGAGAGATTTACAGCTAGTGGCATAGCTAATCTGAGGTGCAGTGAGCAAGCATTTGATTCAGATGTCACGGACAGCAGTTCAGGAGGGGAGTCTGATATTGAAGAGGAAGAACTATCTCGAGCTGATCCTGAGCAATGCCATGTACCTCTGTGAGTAGAACCCATGTTGATGCAGTCATTCAAACATTGGGGAAGACTAAGTCCTCATTTTGTAAAGAATATAATTCTTGAATGTTGACAACTAGGTTGCATTAATTTTTTCCTAGTTTTAGGTAAGTAAATGCATATACCTGAAGTGGAGAAATAGAAGACATTTCTGCTCTAATATTGTGTTGCTGTGAGCTAAGTTTTCCTTTTTAAGTCTTACTGAACAGAAACTAGGAAACAACTGAATAGATTTCTTTTGAGACTTTAGAATATTTTATGCTTCTAGGAAGTTGGGACAAATGATTTAGTTTAAATTGACTGAAATTTATAGTGCTTTCCATCTGCTATTTTAATGAAATTTTCTTTGTATTGGAAAAGCAAACCTGTTTCCTCTGCTTTCAACTTTCTTAACAGTCGTAGAAGATGATATGATAATATAGAGAAGATATCCATGACAGTGAATAGTCTGACATTTCTTCCTATCAACAAGCAAGCAGTCACTTGTGCTGGTTGTTAGCTAATTGTCTTGTAATTTTAATTCTGACACTTCTAGAAGTAATTGTGCCAGATCTCATAGTAGGAGAAAATGGTCTTCTAGATGAGTCCCCAGTATTACTTTAGATGGCAGTTGCAAACTCCAGATTGTTTTATCTGTGCTTCTGACTACTTAGCTCTAAATCAATATTTTTAACATTGGGTAATTTTTTTTGCCAACTCAAAAACAGTCTTAATATTTAATATTTACCAGTGTTTTTTTAAAAGTGATAATACAAAGAAAACAGACAAAAACATGCATATGGGTGAGATGTGAGGAAGGAGGTGCAGAGTTTCACTGCCTTTTCTGGATATCCTCTAAGAACAATTTATCCAACTATTCTGACGTTTTAGACTCTTCCTTTTTTATTTTATGGCTAGATAGGTCTGAAGTCATAATTACCTAAGTTATTATTGGTGATGATCTTTATTCCTTTTCACTTCTGTTTGGTGGATGAGACCGAAAATTCACTGGTCTAAGCTCCACTTTCTTTCAGGTGACTAGCTCCCATCTTGAAGTTACTTATGAATGCCAGCCATCAGGTCAGCTATTAAAAGACTATTGCTTTGGAGAGCCCAAGGGTTCTAGTAGTTCGGTACCAGGAGACAAACCAATATGTATTTCACAGCATCATCTTCCAAAGACTAACTATAAAATGCTTCAGAATGTTTTGAATGTTGCCCTTTTATGTATTCCACTTTTTACTTCTTGATTCTGTTCTTTAAATATTGTGTGTATGCATACACAGACATGTGTTCATATATAATTTATTTTTTTTGTCTTAAATTTTTTTTTGATACTACTATTATTATTAAAAATGTATTATGGCCAGGCAGTGATGGTACGTATCTTTAATCTCTGTACTTAGGAGGCAGAGGCAGGCAGATCTCTGAGTTTGAGGCCACCCTGGTCAATAGAGCTAGTTCCAGGATAACCAGAGCTGTTACACAGAGATACCTTGTCTTGGACACCCGCCCCCATCCCACTTGTATTGTGAACTATGTGTGTGCCTGATGCCTTTGGAGGTTAGAGAGGACACTTGTAATCCCCTGGAATTGGAATTATAGACTGTTAGCAGCTGCTGTGTGTATGTACTAGGAAACAACCCTTCCTTTGCAAGAACAGCAAATGCTCTTAACCACTGAGCTAACTCTTAGTTCTAGTTCTTGGTTTGTGAAACCAGTCATAAAATGCAGTGTACCCTGGCCTTTACCCAAAATCATCAGGATTACAGGTGTGTAACCACCATACCCAGCTATATATGTTTCTTTTTTTTTTTTTTTTTAATTCAGCCAAGTTAATATGTTACGTATTTTATGTTTTGGATAAAAGTTTTACTGTTTTCCAAGTCTTTTAGTTTTATAAAATAATACATAATCCCAGGATGACATACTGCTCTTACTCTTTCCTTTTTCTTCTTTTTTTAACCCCAAGTCAGGTTGTCTCTTTATGCACTATCTCCACCCATCTCAGCTTTTTTCGTTTCAACATTCATATGCTTAAGGAAACATATTTGAAGGCAAATTAATCTGTCTTTACTCTTTTTTTTTTTTTTTTTTTTTTTTTTTTTTTTTTTTTTTTTTTTTTTTTTTTTTTTTTTTTTTTTTTTTTTTTTTTTTTTTTTTTTTTTTTTTTTCTTCTGAGAGATTCTTTTTTTAACAGCTTTGGGTATCCTATAACTGGCTTTGCAGACCAGGTTGGCCTTGAACTCACAGAGATCAGCTTCCTTAATGCTGGGACTAAAGGCATGAACCATCATGCCCTTCCTACCTTTGCTATTTGTTAAATTTGTGAGAACAGGGACAATGACTAGGGAAAGATTGGCTGTATATTTGAAATTTGATCTTTCTCTTTTGCTAGAGACGTGCAGTCTGCTTTACTAGACAAGGCTGAATATATAGAGGTGCTTAAAAATAGTTTCTCCTTGGTGCTAATAAAAAGCTGATTAATTTCATTGGAGAATTTGATTGTTGAGACAGCTGTGCTTTTAGTCAGAGAATTAGCTGCTTTGAGTTCTGGGCCAACGTAGTCTACATAATAAGTTTTAGGACAGCCAGCTACACAGATTCTGTCATGTTCCAAAATTTTAAAACAAACATGTATGCTTACTGTGTTCAGGATATATTACATTGAAAACGTTTTTGTGTTGTTGCAACTTTTAAGAGTGTTTTAATCCAGTGTGAAATCTGATTCAGAGGACTGAAAATATAACTTAGTGGTTGAACACTTTTGTAGCATGCACAAAGGCCCTGGGTTCTATTCTGAGCACTCCTCACTCCTACATAAGCAAACCATAATCAAAACCAAGCTAAACCAAGCTAACAGCCCTCAAACAACAAAGACACAAAATACCCATGGAGAGAATTTAACCTATTGGATAATCTAGTTATTGAGACATTTACAAGCTTCTATTGGTTGGAGTTTTGGAAGAGTGTACTTCCTTCCTCCACCCCACCCCCCAAGACAGGGGTTTTTTTTTTTTTATGTAGTCTGATCTGTCCTGGAACTAGCTCTGTAGACCAGGCTGGCCTCAAACTGCCTCTTACTTACTAGTGCTGATATTAAAGGGGTACACTATCGAAGCCTGCCTGGCAAGGATTGTACTTTTTAGGGGGTGGTGGACATAGGTTTCTACTCCTTCTATGCTGTTCACTGAGGTAACAGGTGATTGCTACTGTACCTTATGAGTTATTGAGAGCAAGAAGGACTTTGCATATTATAGACAGGTATACACTACCAGCTCAGCTACATCCCCAAAGCTTCATTCCTGGATTGTGTTTTTCTGTTGTTTCATGCTTTAGTTTTGGACTTAATTAATCTAACCTGTATTTTATTTGTGTAGTAGCCTTCTGAAACATATTTCAAATTAGTTACTTCAAAATAAACTTGGCTGCTGTGCAGTTCAGGGGCAGAGAAGCACTTTCTTGAATTTTGGATGTTCTTGATTGTAGTGGAACTATAATAGAACAGCTTTTTAGAATTTTGTAGGTCTGCAAGGGTTTTTTTTGTTGTTTTTTAAGGTACTCTGAAATGCTATATATATAGTTCTTTGAAATTAAGGATGGGGAGATGCTGCAAAAGTGGCGGTCAGATTGTTTTACTGCTTTTCTATGCTTTCATTTCTACAGTGATAATGATAGAAAAAATTCAAGCAGAGGGACTGTGTTGTCATCTCTAATAAATCATTTGTTGGATGGTAGTGAATATGAGCAAAATATTGTATAAATTTCAAAAGAACTAAAAACAACAAAAAGATAATATACCGGCTAAAAAGGACTAAGCATGACTACTTAAAAAAAAGTACTTTGAAGTTATGGTGTTTCTTGGTATTTGATTTGTGCAACAGCTTAAATTTAATACCTGTTCCTTTTCTGTGATCTGTGTGAGACAAACTCCTTGCTAATTCTCTCTCCTTTTTTATTTCTTGAATAGTAGAGAATGCAAATTTCTTGATGTTTGTGGGATTCTGAAGGAAGTTAGGTAAAAGGAATTTGAATTTTGGGTGGTAACTACTGCAGATGTAGCTGCTGTTATGTAATATAGCCTTGTTTTGCAGAGGTCTTAGGTGATTCCTATGAAAGAATCACTTGACCTCAGGACCCACAGGTTGAGAACCAATGATGTAGGGAGACCCCGTCTCTAGAGAGAGTTTTTTTTTCTCACAAATCTAGTTACTACAAGACCTTGAAAGGTAGGAAGGAATATTGAAAGGTATCCTGATTGGTTTTCATTTACTTAATTTGCATTTCTGTCATTTTAGTGCCAAAATTAGGTTTATGATCAATATCTGATATTTTTGTTGACTTAATTTTTTTTTTTGCAAGCACCAGAAAACCTGATAGAGAAAGTAGAATTTATTAGAATTTGTGAAATCATTTCTAAAGAGTAGAAAGAATTCTCCACCATTGTTGAGAATTAATTTTGTCTTTCTAGGCTTGAGTTCCTCACTTAACACTTAGATATTGCACCCTTTTCCTTCCTGCTAACTTGTTTTGTAATTATTGGGTCAGACCTACCTGTCTGAAAAAGACTGTCTTCACTGTTCAGAAGAGGTATCCTTGTACTTTGTTGTGTATGCTGAGGGACTGGGTAACTTAACTCTCATTCAGCACTTAGATTTCAGTAAGGAGTCAGTGGCAGAGCTGAAGTAGGCCTCTTGTTTCTTTCAAGAGGTTGGTGCTTTGTATATGTGCTTATAGTAACTGTTTAGTGTAGATGTGTGTTCACCTGCAGAAATGAAGTATCGGTGTGTAATATGTTATTTTGAATGGAAGAGATGGGTGGGGTACAGTAAAGAGTAAAGACACAAGAGCCTTTTCCAGAGGAAAATTCTTTTTACTTAGCAAAACTTGCTTGTTGGAATGTTAAGATTTGAAGAAAAAAAAAACAAAACAAAACTCCCTAATGAAAGCTATCATTTAAGCTCTCTCCTCCCTAAAAAGGAAATGATAAAACAATTTTTTTCTCTTATATTTATTGGTATGTACATATTTTGAACTGTGCATGTGTATGAGTTTATGCACATGAGTACACACAGTTCCTGCAGAGAACAGATTAGGGTATTGGATCCCGGGGATCTAGTTATAGGCAATTGCTTGCAGCCTGGTATGGGTGCTGGGAATTCAGCTTGGGTCCTTTGCTGCATTGATGATCACTTTTTAATGGCTGAGTTATCTCTCTAGCTTCCCCCCACCTTTTGTTGTTGGGTTTTTTTGGGAGGGGTTGTTTGTTTTATTATATATAGCTCTGGCTACATAAGTAGAACAGGCTGAACTCAAAACTCAAGACTTTCTGCTGGTATCAAAGGCATTGGCTACCAATAAAGTTTTTTTCCTCCTAGAAATAGACTTTTATTTTTAAAAGTGTGATAGAAATATAAGATCCTTGCTGGGCAGTGGTGGCACACACCTTTAATCCCAGCACTCAGGGGCAGGAGGCAGGCAAATCTCTGAGTTTAAGGCCTACAGAGCAAGTTCCATGACAGTCAAGGCTACACAGAAAACCCTGTCTCAAACCAAAAAAGAAAAAAATGAAATCTAAGGCCTTTCTGCTTGATTTTTCTAGTACTGAAAAACATACAAACAAAAGTAATACTGCGACATTGTAAAATTGATATGTGTAGAACAAATCTGATCCATCCATATCAGCACAGCTTTATGTCTGCTTTTTAGATGCATGAAGTAAGCATAGTTTCATTGACTTATTTGCTTCTTATAAACTTTTAGTCTGAGGTAAAAAAGCTTGTTGTTCTTCCCTCAGGCCAGGGTTTATATGGATGTCCAAATGGGTGAAAATAATTTTCTTTTTAAATTGGCACTCTCCCAGGAGACTTTTCTTTTCCAAGTATTCTTTCAGCACACTCTGTGCATAGTGGATTTTGCAAGATGCTTAGTCAGAAGGCTGGGAGGACAGGCCTATGTAAGATGAAAACAGGATGAGGCTTGCTTAAGATTCATTTGTTTCGGGGCTGGAGAGATGGCTCAGGGGTTAGGAGCACTGGCTGTTCTTCCAGAGGACCTGGGTTCAATTCCCAGCACCCGCATGGCAGCTCACAACTGTCTGTAACTTCTGTTCCAGAGATCTGACACCTTCATACCAATACACATAAATAAAACTAAATACATTTAAAAAAAAAAAAAAGATTCATTTGTTTCTGACCATGTCTATATGAAATTCACATGCAAATATATTCAGGCATTCATGGAAGTAATTTATCTTGGAAGGGTAAGTAGAAAAGCTAATTTTGTATTTGTAGAAAAGTTGCTTAGGTTAGTCAATAATCTCCATGTTAAGAATACTTAAGGCTTTGTTGTATGGGATAATTTATTAGGAAGTGAGTCCTGCATTCTAGAGTTGATATAATGTGAGTTAGAAAATTTTAAGGTAAGTGTGCAGTCCCAATGATGAAGTGTGTATATTAACATATATAATATACGATTTTACATTTTGTTTTGATTTTTGAGGCTCTTTTGTAGTTGTTCTGGAATGGGGATTAAAGATGTATACCACCATATCTGATAGTATAGTTTTTATATATTTTTTAAAAATACTTATTTTATATGAATGAGTGTTTTTGCTGTACGTGTGTCTGCTTCTCTAGAACTGGAGTTATAGATGGTTGTGAGCTGCCATGTCGGTACTGAGAATTGAACCTGGATCCTCTGGAATAGAGAGAGGATCACATACGTTGAACCACTGTACTCTTTAGTCTTTCTATAGTTATCTTATTAAGTATGAGGGTTATTTCCATAGATGTTTAAATCAGTGTTAAAATATTTTTTTATGGTTTACCCTAAATGCTAATTTTTTATTTATTTATTTATTTTTGAGATGCCATCATATAGTTCTGGTTGGTCTGGAACTTGCTAGGTAGATCAGCCTGCCTCAGATTCCCAGAGATCTGCTGCCTATCTCTGCAGCGTATCTACTACTTTAGTTCAAGTGCTTGGATTAAATTTGTCTGCCACTACACCCAGCTCTAATTTCTTTCTTTAAAACTTTTTGAGACTAGCCTTCAAGTCATTATGTTGCTAACAGTGATCTTGAACTTGTGTTTCTCCTGCCTTACCCCCAAGTTCTGTGATTATGCTGCCATATCTGCAAATATCTCTAACTTCGTCAGTGAATAAAATTGGCTGATGAACTTTATGGATGGGTAAGGCATGGAACTGCTTCCACTTTTCCTTGCTTTCAAGATGTTGCATAAGCTTATGTCCCATCCCTTTAATAAGCCCTTCAGCATTGATCAGAGGAGTTACCTTCATAGGTATTCTGAATGTGTCATCTTGAGGTTAGTCAGAATGTCCCCGAGGCCATTCTATTAGAGGTCAGAATTCTTTGAGGGAAGACTAAAAATAATTATAACTTTTAGTGGATTCTAATTTGGAGACTAGCTTTTCACAGTCAGTTATCTGTATTAACTTTGTTTCAAAGGGTCAAGGAATCACTTTTGGAAGTAAGGAATGACCGGACGCATGATAATATGTCTTCAAAGAGTCTTGGGTTTTATTCATTTTTATCACCTCCAATATAGTAGTAGGATAGGAAACATTTGTTAGATGTTGTGTGCCTAGTACTAGGTATATGTCATGGACATTTATAAAGTGTTTTTTGTTTTAGCTCTGGCTCTCTTAGAACTCTGTATATAGAACAGGCTAGCTGAACCTGTTCAGTGATCCACCTGCATCTGTCTCCTCAATGCTTGGATTAAAGGTGTGTACCACAGTCCCTGGTAGGAATTTACATAGTATGGGTAGCAATACTGGGATCTTGGAGGGGCTAAGAGGAAAAAGACTAGAACAAAGACACAAATTGACTTGGGGTAAGGATAATGCATAATTTCAGTAAGAGATAAAATGAGTCAGTTCTAAGGATGAGGCAGCTCAGAGTGAGAGTGTTGTATTGGTTATCAGTGAAAAGCTATTTGTAGCCTTGGCATTGTACAGAAATCAACAACTGTATTCATCTAGAAATGTCAAACTTAATTTCCATTTGTACCAGGACAGCAGATGGTATTAAATATGTAAGCTTTTACCTGTGTGTATTTATTTTTTAAAAAAGTAATAAAGTTTTTAAAATAGGAAACAGAAAAGATCTGTCTGCCAAAGATAAAAAGTTCAAGAAAGTGGAAAATGAGGTTGAAAGGTAGGTTGGGAATGATTTTTTTTTTTTTTTTTTTTTAAATTCCCAGGCCAGCACATTTGAATTTTATCTCAAGAATGGAATCAGTGTTAGAGTGATTTATTTACGTATTCATAAAGAACTCAGTCAGTGATATTGTGCGTTGGATCAATTGGCTCTTTGGTAGTATGGAACTAAAAGTAGTTTAAGACAGAGGCCATTGCTATATAGCCTTGCTTCCCATAGGGCCTTGAATGAGATTGCCAGATATGGACTAGAAGAAGAAATGATGCAGTTGTAATATTGATGTCCTGGAGAATTTTAGAGATGAGAATGGGGACAAGCAAAAGTTTGTCATTTATAGATAAGAAACTTAAGAGACTCATCAGGTGTTGTCCATACTATAAAGTATAAAGTTAGGAGTCAGGCCAGGTGGTGGTGGTGGCGGCCCATACTCTCAATCTCTGCCCCTGCGGAGGCAGAGACAGGCAGGCCTTTGTGAGTTTGAGGACAGCCAGGGCTACAAAGAGGAAGCCTGGTCTCAAAAAACAGAGTCAGGGCTGTAAATAATTTCCACTTGAATATCTTTCCTTGAGTAAACACACTGGAAACTTGGTGACATGACTAGATTTGGTTTTTAGGAAACTGATAATGCTGATGGAAATAGAAAAAGATAGCAAAAGACAAAAATGTTGGCGTTTAAGAAGGAAAATTAAAGGATAATATATGAAGTGAATTTTTGTTGTTGTTGAAGAATGGTGACTTTGACTTTCAGCTTTTATCTTTAGATCTTAAGTTTTTGTCTATGACTTTGAAGCAAGATTTTAACTTAAATTTCCCTATACTTCATGAATAACCAGTTAGTTGCAAAGAATATATTGAGTTTCTCTTACTCTGATTAGTAACTTTACTTTCATCTGGGTAGTGTTGAAGAATGCCTTTAATCCCAGTACTGGGGAGGCAGAGGCAGGTCTATCTCTGTGAATTCAAGGCTAGTCTGGTCTAGAGAGTGAGTTCCAGGACATCCAGAGAGAGCTACACAGTGAAACCCTCTCTTAAGAAATGAAACAAAACAGGACAAAATATAAATGAATAAAACAAACCAGTTTTTGGAAAGCTATGTAGAATGGGTGGTAGATAATCAGAGAGCCCTGTGTTGCTCTAATACCTTGCCATTTTAATTTCATAGAACATCATTGGTTGGAGTTAAATGTTACCTTTATGGTTGAGATAATTTAGGAATAATATTTAATGATCATTTTCAGATATATTTGGCAAGTTAACACTCATTATGTTCTATTACCCAAACATGAAAGGGCTTATGTTGTTTATATTACTCTGAATTTTTATGGTGAGGGACCCCCTTCTTTTACATTTATAATGCTGAACACAGAAGTTTTTGTTGGCAAAATAGGAATTAGTCTCCTTAGTTTCTAAGTTTATATTTATGAAAGTTATATGGTAAAGAATCTAATGATGTTGGTAAGTATTCATAGCCTTGCAGGAAGGCTGTGCACACTCTGAATCCCAGCACTTGGAGACAAGGTCAGGTAATTTCTGAGTTCTGGCCTACAAAGCAAGTTCCAGGGTAGCCAAAGGTACACAGAGAAAACCTTGTCAAAACAAAATAAATCAACACCTCCCCTCCCAAAAAGTATTCATAGAATTCTTAGTCAGTTTTACATTAGGAGGAGGAAACATTAAACAATAGAGGCAGAGTCAGGATGTAAATCTTAAGTTTTTTTATGATTAAAACTTGCTCTCCTTGAGTAATGAAATTGATTTTAATTAAAGTTTTACTTACATTTATTTGTTTTGTGTGGATGTTATAATACATGTATGCAGGAAGAGGACAGTTGAAAAGAATTTTCTCTCCTTTTCCCTGAGTTCTAAGGAACAGACCTAGACTTAGGTAGATAGCCAGTACTTTTACACACTGAGCCATCTCACTGGCCTTCATTTTGTATTTTTTTGAGATAGCCCAAACTAGCCTTAAACTTGTGATCATCTTCCTCTTTTAGTCTTGTGAGGTTAGGCCAATTGATTTGTGCCATCATGTCTGATGAGTTTAATCTTTTTTTTTTTCCTCTGAGACCAAGTTTTGTTTTGTTTTTTTAAAGATTTGTGTGTTTTACCTGCATGTGTGCATGTCTATGTAAGGGTGTTGGATTCTTTGGGACAGGAGTTAACAGTTGTGAGCTGCCATGTGGTTGCTGGGAATTGAACACAGGTTCTCTGAAAGAATATCCAGTGTTCACTTAACTGCTGAGCCATCTCTCCAGCCCCTGCCTTTTAAATTTTTTATTTTATCTTTTTTATGTGTATGATGTTTTGGCTGAATCTGTGTATTCATATGTTGTGTATGGTACCCAATGAGGCAAGAAGAGAGCATCAGATCTCCTGGAACTGGAGTTACAGATATTTTTTAGGTACTCTGTGGGTGCTGGGAATTGAACCCAGGTCTTCTTCAAGAGCAGGGTAGTCCTGGATGTCCTGGAGGAGGTTGGCCTCAAACTCAGACGTCCTTCTGCTTGTCTCCTGAGTGCTGGGATTAAAGGTATGTACCACCAATGGCAGTTGAGACTCAGTTTTTAAGCCATAATTTGTTAAAGCAGTGTCATTAGCTTTTAAGGATAATATATTGTAAAATAAGAGGAACACAGACTCATTTAAATGCCATTAATGAATTTTAATTTTAGAAACATTTTCTTTGAAAAACAATTTTGTTGTTGAGCATTAAGTATTATGGAAAATATAGATTACTCAGATTCTTTGCACAGCCTAAAGAAGACATTTACATGGTTATTGAAGTAACTAACAACAAAATAGTTGTTGTTACAAAAGAGAAATATGCCATGAGAGTTCCTGGGAAAAGCAGATTCTGGGGAATAAATAATATTTAGTTCTAGATTGAGAGTTGAGGAAAAAAAGAGTTGATGGTAGAAGGAAAGAAGGGGAGAGGGAAAGCAAGCAAACAAAAATCCCCAAACTTACAGTTGGGCCAGTATAATAGTGTAGGAGTAAAGAGGTAACCGTGGTAGAACAAAACTTACTTGAAGGAAGGTCTTGAATAGATGGATAAAGGAGTGTTTAGCTCTTCTGTGAGAAAAGGGACTTTAGATCAGAAATATTTGGTGGAGTGGGTGAGATGGCTCTGTGGGTGAGAAAGCACTTGCTGCCAAACCTGATGACTTGCTTGATTTAATCCTTGGGACCCACATGGTAGTAGGAGAGGTGCATATTTTGAGTTGAGTTGTCTTCTGACCTCACATGTGTACTATGTCATATGGCCACAAATGAATGAATATTATTGAAAAGTTTAAAGATTATTGTTTGTCACGTAATTTAGAAGGTTAGTATTAGTTGGTTGAGTTAGCGGAATTAGCTCTGTAGTGCAAATGCAGCCATCTGTATGTGGACTTTTTCAAATCTGCCAGTTTCCAAATAACTGACATGGAGACTTAATGTTAATTTCAATTTTAATTGTAAATGCTTAGCCAATAGTTCAAGCTTGTTACTAGTTAACTCTTACATTTAAATTAACCTGCATTTCTATGCTTTGCCATGTGACTTGTTACCTTTTCTTAGTATGGCATGTCCATCTTGCTTCGTTCTTTGTCTGCTGGAGATTTCAGACTTCACCCTTCTTCCTCTCAGCATCTCTCCAGCCTACCTTTATCCTGTTGAGCTGTTGGCCAGTTTGCTTCTTTATTAACCCAATCACAGTAACATATATTCCCAGCCATCCAACACTTGTGTTTGTTTTGTTAAATAGAGCTTTATTGGAACACAGTCATGTAGTATTCCATATATTGTTGGGAGTGTTTTAGACAGATGAATAGGTATGTTACTTCCCCCTCCCCAAGAAACACCTGACAAGAAGCATCTTAAGGGAAGAAGAGTGTTTTCCAGTATACCCTTAGAGGGAATAGCCTATATTAGACAGGAAGTCCTGGCAACAAGGAATTGAGGTGGTCAGTAAGTAACATTGTATCCATAATCAGGAAGGGAGGGAGCAATGCCTAAAAACAGTCACACTAGATGATGTTTATAACTGTGAACATATACAAGGATATAAAATATTTTAATTATAATTCTTGAAATGTGACCAGACTGACTCACTTGTCCTTGTGAAATTGAAAAGAAGGTTGGTTGAGGCTAGAAAGATGTCTCAGTGGTTAAAGAGCCTTTTATTGCTTTTGCAAAGGATCTGGGTTAAATTTTTGGTACCTACCTATATGGTGACTCAAAACTACCTAACTCCAGTTTCAGGAGATTGGATACCTTCTTAAAATCTCATTGGGAATTAGGCACACACATGGTGCATACACACAACACACATACATACATTCAGAGCTTTCATGCAAAATAACCACCTCCCCGCTTTCCCCTCTGAGACAGGGTTTCTCTGTGTAGCTCTGAAGCCTGTCCTGGAACTCTCTTTAGACCAGGCTTGCCTCACACTAACAGATCTGCCTGCCTCTGCTTCCCGAATGCTGGGACTAAGGGTGTGCACCACCACTGTCCAGCTTTTAAAAAAAGAAAAACTAATGATGTTGATTTATGCCCTTCCCTCAGTGCTTTTTAGGTTTTGTGTGTGGAGTTTTATTTATTTCAAGAGAGTTGGGGGAGCAGAATGAAAACACATTTCTTAGTTCATTTGATATTTTAATAAAATTATAAAAAACAAAATAATGTAAAAATTTCTGTGAAGGAGATGATTCTACTTTGCCTTGATTAATGGAGAGGAAAAAAACCCAGGTAGCAGCTTGGCCAGCTAGTCACTTTATGACCTAGGTTAAGCTATACCACATTTTTTATTTTGAGACAGGTCTCTACATATCCCTGGCTGGCCTGAAAGTAACTGTGTAGAAGGTTGGCCTTGAACTGACAGAGCTTCACCTGCCTCTCCCTCCCATGTACTGGCATTAAAGAACCATTTCTGCCTATATTATACTTTTTAATTGAAAATATTTTCCTTATGCAAACTAGACATAAGTGTTTTGATAACTTACCTTGTTTTCTTTGTGTTTAAAGAGGGTCAAATAGATGTGAAAACTAAACAGTTGTTCATATAGGCAAAGTCTCAGAATTCTGTGGTTAATGATGTATTTATTCTAGTGCTTTTCATAGTCTAGTCTCACAATAATGAGTGCCTTCAGAGGTTTTGTGGAAGCACATTGTATGTCAACGAAACAAAGGAATACATTAAAAAGAGAAGTTAATGTAGATGGAGCATCTTTTGTTTATTTTACTTAGCTTATATTTTTAAAGGTATTTCAGGTGAAGGTAGAGTTGTTTGTTTGTTTGCTGTTTTTCATTTTTATAGGGACTCACTGTGATAGCCACAATGACCTTGGATTCATAGTTCTTCTTTGGCTCTTGACTACTAAGATTACAGATGTGTGCTTCCTGGCAAGTCCTGTTTGATACCTGGCTCTTAACAGAAAGGGTTTGCAAAGCTAAAGAGCTGGTTTAGCTTGATTCTAGATTACACCCCCACCTCCCCCCCCACCCCCCGGCCAAAGATCTCTATGTACCCCTGGAACTCTATGTAGACCAGGCTGGCCTTGCTCCTCTGGAGCTCTGCCTCCCTACTTTTTTTTTTTTTTTTTAAGATTTATTTATTATGTATACAGTATACAGAAGAGGGTACCAGATGTCATTATAGATGGTTGTGAGCCACCATGTGGTTGCTGGGAATTGAACTCAGGACCTCCAGAAGAACAGTCAGTGCTCTTAACCTCTGAGCCATCTCTTCAGCCCCCCACTTTTTTTTTTAAGTTAAAAGTTGTTTGAAATTATTGTGTAGAGGGGCTGGAGAGATGGCTCAGAGGTTAAGAGCGCTGTCTGCTCTTCCAGAGGACCCGGGTTCGATTCCCAGCACCCACATGGTAGCTCACAATTGTCTGTAGTTCCAGTTCCAGGCAAACACCAAGGCAAATAATTAAATAAAATAATAAAATAGAAAAGTGTTTAAAAAAAAGAGAAATTATTGTGTAGATGAAAATGAAGAGCTAGGGGCTGGAGAGATGGCTCAGCGGTTAAGAGCACCGTCCGCTCTTCCAGAGGACCCGGGTTCGATTCCCAGCACCCACATGGCAGGTAACAACTGTCTATAGTTCCAGTTCCAGGCAAACACCAAGGCAAATAAATAAATAAATAAATTTTAAAAAAAAGAAACCTTGAAAAAAAAAAAAGAAAATGAAGAGCTAAATAACAACTTCTCAATAGATTCTGACTGATATCCTCATCTCCTTGCTAAGTAAGTAAGTTTACCTTACTACTCAGGGATATAACTCAGTCCCAGAGAATCTGATGTCCTTTCTGGCCTCTCTGGGTACCTTGACACATGAGTTTATGTAAAATATGATAATAACAAAAATAACAAGTTACTTCAAATTTAGTCTATAAGACATACCAGTTAGCCTTATAGTTATCCTTTGAGGGTAGCCCTCAAAATGGTGGATCTAACTAATGTCACCCAGAAACTTACGTTATTTGTATGAATGCTTTTTCTATATGTATGTCTGTGTACCTCATCAGTGAGATATTTGGGGAAGTCAGAAGAAGGTACAAGATCCTAGAACTGGAGTTTTTATCCAATTGTTAGCTACCATGTGGGTTCTTGGCACTGAATCCAGGTCCTCTGGAAGAGCAGCAAGTACAGTGCTGAATTGAGCCACCATTCCAGTCCCAACAGCAAGATTTTCATTTCCAAACCAGTTCAGATCCTTTCAGAAAGAATTTATACTGTGATAATACTTCTGGTTTTTTGGTAATGGAAATACTTTAAAAGAAATTATGTAGATGGGGGTGGGAACTAAACTATGTAGGCACTATTTCACCTATTTAGTTTTTTCCTTTAGATCAAGCATAAGTGAGTTAAACCCTTTATGTTTTTAATAACAGCCTTTTTGAAATGAATTCATATATAGTTCTCACTACCCTCTTTTTTTTTTTTCCTTAGTTTGAGACATGTAGCCCAGGCTGTGAGTTGTCAGATACCGACTTTAAAAACAAAACAGTTTGCTAATTTGCTCATCAGTGTGTATGTATATGGGCATACCATAGTACAAATGTAGTAAGAGACAAGGACAGTTGTGGGATCTTTCTCTGCCATGTGACTTAGATTGTTAGACTTGGTGGTAAGCACATTTACTTGCTGAGTTATCTTAATGGCCCCCCAGTTCATTTTTTGTTAGAAAAAATTTATTTGCATCCTGTGTACATTGGTGTTTTACTCCAATGTATATCTGTGTCAGGGTGTTGGATCCCTTGGAAGAGGAGTTATATATACAGTTGTAAGCTGCCATGTGGGATGTGGGTTCTTTCAATAGAATCCAGGTCCTCTGGAAGAACAGCTAGGGCTCTTAACTGCTGAGCCTTCTCTCCAGACCCTACAAGAGAGAGAGAGAGGGGGAGAGAGAGAGATGAGATTTGAGTCTTGCTGCATATAGCCTTGACTGGCCTGGTACTTGTTATGTAAACCTTGATAGTAGAGCTCCACCATTCCTGTCTCCTGAATACTGTGTTAAAGGCATGTGCAGCCACATCCAGCTATTTAATAATTTTTGTTTGATCCAATAGTATTCTAATGTGTGCTTTTTTGACCTTTTGTTTTTTGATGTGCTTTGGGTCATTTCTGCCTTTTGAATCTACAAGCAATATTGCTGTGAACATACGTGTACAAGTTTCTTCGTGTGAACATGTGTTTTCAGTTTTTGCATGTACCTAGGAGTGCAGTTACTGAGTCATACAGTAACTTAGGCTTAATTTTTAGAAGCTGCCTGTTTTCTGAAGCTGTTCTATCATTTTTCATTTTGATTAGTGTGAATGAGGATTCCAGCTCTGCATACCCCTTTCCAGTGCTTATTTGTTGTCTGCCATGCTAGTGGCTATGAAGTGGCAAACTTGTAAATGAATTTGAAACTTGATTCCAAAAATGTGGCCAAAGCCATATGAACAGGTGCAGTGGAGTTATCACTTGGTGTCTGTAGAGGATTGGGTCCAGGACACCACCCCCTACACACTCAAAATCTAAGGATGCTCAAGTCTGTATCTTTATAAATGACATAAAGTTTGTGTGTGTTTATTTTGTATATTCATCCTATAATTCAAATGAAAAGTCATGCCTAGGTAATATCTAATGCAATGTAAGTAGGAAGTTACGTTACTTGTAAGTTAGTAAGTAGTTATGCAAAATTACTTAAGCAGTAATGACAAAGAATGTTTTATGTTTGGCACATTCATGATTTCTTTTTACCTGGACATTTTATTTTAGTTTTAGATTTTGTTTTTCCCATTTAAAAAAAAAAAAAGCAAAAAATGACTTTAAGGACATTTTTGTTAGAGTTCAAGATAAAACCAGTGAGGTGAAAATTGAAGCAGACATCAGGAAAAGAGAGTTGGAGAAAATGTGCTTTCTAAGTTAGGCATGGAATAGACATAGCTTATTGAGAAATCGAAAAGGTATTCTAAGAGGGGAAGTAGGCTAGTAACTGATTCCCTCAGAGCCTTGCCTGAATATTGTGAATGCAGAAGCCATGAGATAATAAAAGTTGGTGTTATTTACTACTATATAGCTATTTGTTGTTCTCTGTTATCTCTGCTAGTGTTTGGTGGTCTAAGACTACAGAATAAAACAACATTTGTAACTTTACATTTCTTTGCTTTCCTTTTTAATGAAATGACACTGATTTCTCATAGAAAACCCAAGAGTAATTACAGTTATAATGCTCCTTAGTGATTATTGTTTTTACTGATTTGTTGATTATTTTGTTGTTGCTTTGAAGTTTTTTTGTTCTGTTTTTATTTTTTTTGAGATAGGATTTCTCTGGGTAGCCCTGCCTATACTGGAACTCACTGTAGACCAAGCTGGCCCTGAACTCAAAGAGGTCTGCCTTCATCTGCCTTCTGAGTGCTGGGATTAAAGGTGTTTGTTGCTATACTGCCCAGCAAGATTGATTTTTTTTTTTTTAAAGATTTATTTATTTGTTGTTGATACAGTGTACAGAAGAGGGTACCAGATGTCATCATAGATGGTTGTGAGCCACCATGTGGTTGCTGGGAATTCAACTCAGGACCTCTGGAAAAACAATCTGTGCTCTTAACCTCTGAGCCATCTCTCCAGCCCCAAGATTGATTCTTAATGCAGTCAGTTGAGTGAAATTAAAGTTTGATGAATTTTTATCACAAAATTTGTAGCTAAAGCTAAAATTTGTGTATTTTTCATGTTTTACTTTTTGTCTTCTAGCATTGTAACTTGTTTCTATGTTGATGAGTAACTATTATGATCATCTGATGTCATTCTTGCTATTGAAGAGTGGTAAGGGATATTATTACATAATTTTTGTATCAGAGTTAATGATTTAATTTCAAGTACTTGGAACCTTTGCCACATAGCTATCTATGTATATATAATCAATTGTGTTCTTGATTTATGGATTTGAAAGCAAATGTTTATCTTTGTATGTGGGAGTAATATGCTCATGCAGAGTATTCCTGTGCATTGCTGATACATGTAGATGGGACTAGTTATGAACTACAGTGTGAAACCAGGTCAATTTTTATAACTGATTGCACTCTATTTGTAGCTGCAGAAACATGAGGACTGATTATCCATCTTGCACCAAAGGATTTGTTATTTCTTACCAAAATTTTCTAAAACAGAAAAGTGAAAGCTACATTCAGATTGTCACATTGGAGATTAGTGATAATACTTTCTCTATCAAAGAACAGGATGAGCCGGCCAGTTTTTCTAATAAATATTTATTGCCAGGTATGTGTAATAATGATTTGTGCTATAAGGCTTACAGAAGATACCAGATGGAATAATATAAGAAGTTAAATGTAAGTTGAGTGGCAGTGGCACATGCCTGTAATCCCAGCACTGGAGAGGCAGAGGCAGGCAGATCTTTATGAGTTCTAGGCCAGCTTGGTCTACAAAGCAAGTTCCAGGAGGGCTAGGGTCACACTGATCTCCACAAAGGAAAAAAAAAAAAGAAACTTTATTGCTTAGGATTGACTATTTTTAGAGTATTGAGGGAAAGGAGGAGAATTATACACAGAAGAAGGGAAGGTCAATTATGGTAGTGCACCCTGTCAAGACTAGAGGATTTTGAGTTGGAGGCTAGCCTAACCTATGCCTTGAGACCCTGCTTTTAAAATATCTAGATGAATTTTGCGGTGAGGGCAGTGGGAAAGGGCTGGAAGAAATGAGGGAATCTATTTAATCTTTGTCATATTTGTTACCACTGAGCAAATTTTTAAAACTTTTTTCTCATGTGAGGTTGCACATATGTGGAGGTCATGACAACTTTGAATATAGTGAGTTCTCTTTTTCCACTTTCTTTCTTTTTTTTTTTTTTTTAAATTTTTAAAACTTTATTTATTTATTTGCCTTGGTGTTTGCCTGGAACTGGAACTACAGACAGTTGTTAGCTGCCACGTGGGTGCTAGGAATTGAACCCGGGTCCTCTGGAAGAGCAGACGGTGCTCTTAACCGCTGAGCCATCTCTCCAGCCCCCTCTTTTTCCACTTTCATATGGAGTCTGGAGGTTGAACTCAGGTTTGCAGACAAGTGATTTTACTAGCTGAACCATATAGTCAGTTCAGAGAATAATTTTAAATGTGAGTGTTGATAATATCAGATTGCTTCTTTTTGTGTATCATGTCAATCATTTATAGAGGAAGATACTTTTTTTTTTTTACAGAAAAGGGGAGTCTTGGTTATTTTCTCTGCTACCAAGTAATAATGATTACTACCAAGAGTAGTGGACCTGTATATATAAATTTAAGCCCCCGGTAATGTGAAAATAGCTTTTGCAACATTCAGAAAAACCACTTTAAATTAAAGAAAGGCACATCAGACTAATATGCAGAAGAAGTTAATACTTCTGTGGATAGAATATCTAGATTATGTGGGAGCTCATACAAGCACTTGCCTAGTGTTTGTCAAGATACTGGGTTCCAAAGGCTGGGGAGATGGCTCAGCTGTTAAAAGTAGTTGCAGTTTTGCAATCTGGGGTTTTGGTTCTCAGCACCAACTTCAGGGAATCTGTTGCTCTCTTCAGTCTTTCATAGGCCTCAGACACATGTGACTGTGTGTGTACTTCACCCTCCCCCCCCCCAAAAAAAATCCCATTTAAAAAAAAAAAAAAGAATTCTCCCAGACCTATAAAAAAGTAAAAAGGAATGTGTAGGTGTAGTGGAATGTTCTTTGCATGCTGTAAATAAAGGACTGTTTTGGCCTATGTAGAGCACCGTAGAAGTGGGTGGAGGATCAGAGAGCCCAGGCAGGTAGAGAAGGGTGGAGTTAATCAGTCTCCATCCGACCCCTGAAGAAGACAGACATGTAGAGGTACTGGCTCAGCCATGTCGTGGGAAGATAAATGGAAATGGGTTGAATTAAGATGAAAGAGCTAGGGGCTAGAGAGATGGTTCAGCGGTTAAGAGCACCGTTTGCTCTTCCAGAGGACCCGGGTTCAATTCCCAGCACCCACATGGCAGCTAACAACTGTCTGTAGTTTCAGTTCCAGGCAAAACACCAAGGCAAATAAATAAATAAAGTTTAAAAAAAAAAAAAAAAAAGATGAAAGAGCTAGTATTGTGCTTAAGATATGGGCCAAACAGTATAGAGGATATAAGCGTGTGATTCATTTCTTTGGGGGACAAAAACTGCCGCGCGCTAGGTACAAACCTCTGGACCCAAAAACAGCCTGGAGAAACTTACTACAACATGTAGGTTAGAAAGTTGCATCTAAAATTCAAAAAATTTATATGAAGATACCATGGGTTATTTACTAATAGTACTGTATGTGACCAGCATGTCTGGTTATAACCCAGAAAGAGCATACAATAGCTTTTTCTTTTGATACTTTTTATTAGTTTAGGCAGTTTCTCAAGCAACATCAGCTGTCCTCAGACTCATCTTGTAACTGAGGATGGCTTTGATTTCAAGATCCTCCACCTCCCAAATTGCTGGAATTACAGGCATGTGTCACCACACCTACTTTAGAGCCCACTTCTTAATTTTTTTTTTAAGCATTGATTAATACATCTCATAGAATGTGGTAGAGGGTAACTTTATTTTAAAAGATTTATTATTTATTATACATTATACAGAAGAGGGTGCCAGTTGTCATCATAGATGGTTGTGAGCCACTATGTGGTTGCTGGTAATTGAACTCGGGACCTCTGGAAGAACAATCAGTGTTCTTAACCTCTTAGTCATCCCTCCAGCCCCCAGTGGAGGCTAACTTTTTAACTAGTTTAAGGATAGTTGAAGTTCTAGTTAATAGAGAGGGGAGAAAAATCATTACTTAATGCTAGCCTGAGCTATATAGAGAAACCCTGTCTGGAAAAACAAAAGCTATACAAAAAAGTAGATACTATATAATTGGTGTGGGAGAGACTTTCCCACTTACTGTGTTCTATTTGTGACACTTTGAAGATGCCTCAGTCAAACTTGTGGATTCCTGGTCATATGTCTTTTTAACTCCCCTTAAAATCAAGAGGTTTCTAATGGGTTAATGTTTGCCAGCTTCTGTCATTCCCCTTGATTTGATATTGTAGAATATAAAAACATACAAATAGAACCATGTTAACCCCAGTGCATACATGACCCAGCTGTTTAACGCATCAGCCTAAATTATCCAAGAGCCAATTCCAAAGAAATTATTACTTAGTAGCAGTTTTAAGACTGTCTATAAAAGATAAAGCTCCTTAGGTGGCTCCTTCTCCCTCTTCCTTCTTCTATCTCTCTTTCTCTACCTTCGTCCCTTCCCCCCCTCTTTTTCTAGCTTCTTTACCCTTCCTTTCTTTTCCTACCCTTCTCGACTGAGTCACTAGCCTTTAAGGCTGACTTGGAACTTGAAGCAATCTTTCAGCCTTAACTTATAGAGTACTGGAATTAAAGGCTCGTGCCACCACACCCAAGTGTTTTTTGTTTTAGTAATCCAGCATTTAGAAGGATTTGGAGAAGGAGGTGGGATGTTGCTTAATTTGGAGTTGAAAGGTAAAGAAGACAGGTGCTTGAAATGGTTACTGAATATGTTTAGAATCAAATGTTTTCAGATGTCATAGAAGACAGATATCTGCTTATTATCACTTAGCTTTTATAAAGTAAAACCACTAAATTAATAAGCTGATAGTTACAAAAGTATGGGGCTCATGGCAATACAGAACACTGATATTGAATGGTCAGTCTCAATTTCCTTAAAATTGCCTCTCCTTTTAGTTGGGTACACCTTTTATGCCAGCATATAGGGAGGCAGAGGCAGGAGGATCTCTTGAGTTTGAGACCAGTCTGGTCTACAAAGCAAAGCCTCCTCTTCAAGTGACTTTCCCATTTCAATTTCTCCCACTATTGTGCTGCTTCCATAATGTTATGCTTTCTAGCAAGAACAGTTTCCTGTTCCAAGAATATCTTGTAGTTGTAATTTATGATTGTTTAGTGATGAAATTAATGTAAGTGTGTGTGAATAATGCCCTGGATTATAACAGAACCCTAGAATGAAAGGTTTTGGTGCTTTCAGTCAATTCTGTGAAGAGTTTGGGGTCATATACTTCATTCAGCTTGAATTTTGGCTTAGCCAACTGATAATTTCACAAACTTTGAGAAATCCTCTCTGAACCTAAGATTTTCATTTATTCACAGGGCATAGTGGAACTGTGGTTAAATCCCTCTAAGTAAAACAAAAATGGCTAACCTAGTACCTGCCATAACATTTTTGTTTAAATGTTTATTTTGTATAACTAAACTCTGGTAACTTGGTAATTGATCATGTACTGTTATACATGGCATAAATCTAGATATAAAAGTTCATTGTTGATGAGTGATCAAGAAGGAGGAAAGGACAAAAACTGGAATCTTTGTATTTTCTGTAAATGCTTACCTGGTTGAAGATAGATGTATCTGTGCAGTAGTAGTAAAAGCACCAAGGCATCTTGCATTGACTCTTTAAGATTACTGCCCTCAGTGATAACAATTAAAAATGTAAGGCCAGGGAAAGAATGTTGGCGGGTTAACTGTGGTAATGTCATCATTATTAAGATTGTTTTGTTTCATACATTCTCTGACTCTGTAATCCTGACTGGCCTCAAACTCATGATCTTCCTGTCTGGATCTGTGCTCTGTTATCATGCCCAGAATTATTTTTAGTTTCTGTCTTTGTCATAGCTGTTCAAGCCACCATACCTGGCTGCCAAGTCCTGTTATTTATGCCTCATTATGCCCATTCACTTTACTGTAAAAAGATTTTTACCTAAATCCTCTATTTTATTGACATAAGTTGATAGTTCTTGTATGCACATTGGATGACTAGAAAGCATTTAAGGAAAAAAAAATGGTATTACCTCCAGTTAAATTTTGATTTATAGACTAGCTTAAGGTTGATCTTCAGCATTCTTGTTTTAACTTTTATTTTATCTTGTATTATATGTATGAGTGTTTTGTCTTCATAAATGTCTCCTCACCACCTATATGCCTGGTGCTCAAGGAGGCCATAAGAGGGCTTTGTCTCCTGGAACTGGAATCTAACCTGGAATTGCAGGTGCTTTTAACCCCTGAGCCACATTTCCGGGGAGGCATGTGTGTCCCCCATCTTATCCTGTGCCCACCACAGTATTCTTGTTTTTAAAAACTTGTTTAGCGCTGGGGTGATAGCTTAATCAAGTGCTTGCTTTGCAAACATGAGTCTGGATCCTCAGAAGCCAGGCATAATCCATTTGTAACCCCAGCAGTGACTGGATGGGAGATAGAAGCACTCCCTAAGCTCACTGGCCAGCTAAGTTAGCTTTCTGGGTGAAGTTATGGACCAAGAAAAACTGAAAGAGTCCTGAGAAACACACCCAAGGTTGTCCTCTGACCTTCACGTATGCATTGTATAGATCATTGATACCAAAGGATCTCTCTATCTGTACTTGGTAATCTAATCTAAGTCTGTCCAGTTCAAGTAATCCTGTTGGGGCTTGTAGAGATAGTGTAGTTGGTTGAATGTTCGGTGTATGAATATGAGGGTATGAGTTTGATTTCTAGAATCCATTGGCAGGTGGGGAACTTAGTATGCTGGTCTACACTTGTAATCTCGTCACAGGATAGGGAGACCAAGGCAGATGGATCCCTAGAATCTAACCAGACAGACTAATCAGCAAATGTCAAGCCAACGAGAGGCCTTGTCTTAAAAAACAAGATGATTGGACAGTGATGGCACACATACTTTATCCCTCTGAGGTAGAGGCAAGAGGATTTCTATGAGTTCAGGCCAGGTCCTAACACCTAGGAGGCAGAGGCAAGAGGACTTTTGTGTTCAAGTCCAGCCTGATGGACAGAGTGAGTTTCAGGACAGCTAGGAATGGATACATAGAGAAACCCTGTCAGGAAAAACTGAAAACAAACAAGGTGATTGACACCTGAGAAATAGCACATTAGGATGGTCACTAGCTCCATGTACATAAACATACTGACATAGATCGTCTAAACAAATATACCTATGTGGATACACACATCCTACCAGATGTAAAGAATGTTATAATTTTGTAACAAATTACTGTTAGTTAAATTGTGTGATTTCTGTTTGTAAATGACCAGGATTTTTTTTTTAATCTTTTATATGTGCATTTTGCTTGCACTTAGGTCTGTGCACCACGTGGGCAATAATTTCAGAAGAGCATGTTTCATCTCCTGAAACTGGAGTTACTGACAGCTGTTAACTGGTATATAGGTGCAGGTGATCAAACCCAGGTCTTTTGGCTGTGCAGCCAGTGCTTTCAACCATGTAGCCATCTCTCCAGCTTCATAAATGAGCAGTTTTAATACACATTTATTTCACTTTCAAGCATATGGTACTTTAAATTGAATTTTTAAGTCCAGGGAAAGGTGTTTAGAATGAAAAGTGTCCCCAATAGCCTTAGGTACTTGAACATTAAAACTTTAATTTAAACTTGAGGGTGTTTAAGGTCAAGTTCTCTTTTCCTCAAAAGTGCTTAATTTTCACACCCAACAGCCTTAATATTTTCTCACCAAAATAATCACACCATTTTAGTTCTGTTGGAAACTGTTTATTCATTGAACTGAAACATAGTGAAAAAATTTCTGTGTGCAAGGATTTGCCTGTGTCAACTGAGGCTTCTATATTTCTCTAAGTAAGACAGATATCAGGGTCATCTTGAGTGACATTCCCCATATCTTGTGTTTTATCCCACTGATGAGTGTTGTCAACTTTTCCCTTTATATTACATTCTGAATTCAGATGGACACTACAGTTTGGCTTCTTGCCCTGTTCTAACTATTTTCATCTTTTACCTGGGTAACTTCTGCCTTCTACAGTGTGCTTCCAATAACATTCACATGATCTCAGAATGTAAATGATAACATGTATCCCTGCTCAGATTTTCCTTCTATCAAAACCTAAAATTTAGGCTCTATAAAAGTACCTTCAGGGGGCTGGAGAGATGGCTCAGCGGTTAAGAGCACCCTCTGCTCTTCCAGAGGACCCAGGTTCGATTCCCAGCACCCACATGGCAGCTAACAACTGTCTGTAGTTCCAGTTCCAGGCAAACACCAAGGCAAATAAATAAATAATGAACAAATAAAGTTTAAAAAAAAAAAAAAGTACCTTCAGGACCCAGACTCCGATTTTTGCAGTCTTACCTCTTATCACTTGTTTCCCTGGGCTCAAACTGATAGCCCTGCTTTGCCCCAGATCTGTTATTATCTTGATTCAGTTTTTTATCCTTGTTCAGGTTTCTGCCACTTTTAATTAGACAAGAGGGGAAAAAAGGTCTTGATAACCAGGTTTCAAAAACCTCATTCCTATCTCTCCTATTACTCCTTTGTTTTCCTTCTCAGCATTGTTTAGAAACACTGTTGTCAATATGCGCACATTGCTTTGGGCCTTTTAGTCTTTCCTTCTCTGCCATGTAAATCTAGTGTTTTACCTAACAAAAGTACTTTGAAACATAATCATCCAAAAAAGTGCTTTAATTTACTGATTAAAACTGTAGTTACTGTGAGACTGAGAGAGAACAAATTAAGGGTTCCGAGAGAAGGCCTACCAGTGTACTTGACTTTGGTCTGTCAGTGTGGCCAGACCATGTAAGGAAGGAAATTTGCTATGTTTCCTAAAGATCAGGTAGACACCATAGCAAATAGGAACTCCGTGAGCCATGTTAAGACTCAGAAAAGTAGGTGTTTTTGTTATCTCTGAAGCAGTTGCTGTGTTATGGTCTAAAGTGCATCTGTATAGAATGGTTATCTCTGAGGTTCTTCACAAGCAACTGTTTTGGGAAATTTGAGAATCAGCAGAATGGTATGTTAAGTTATTGGCTTTTGTTTTTTAAAGACTTTGTTGTAGGTAATGAGCATGAATTTTCCAGGCTATTTGTGTTTTTCTGTCTTCTCACTTTGAACCAAGGAACCTATTTCCATTTCTGGAATAGAAAAATTCTTTAGATAATACAGTTAGATTTCTATTCAGAAGACCTCTGAGCTGTGATTTTTGAATACCTGTCCTTAGTGAGGGGTGATCATGACCTTTCAAAACTCACTTTCAGGAAAAATAGGAATGTTTGGCAAGTGATGCCTTGTTAAGCATATTTGTCTGCTTCTATGCTCCTACCACATAGTCTGATCTCTGAATATGAATAGGTCCACTTAAGTAGACTGACTAGAGGTAGTTAAAAATTAACTCAGAAAGTGTTTGCTGCACAATACTAGTGACCTGATTTCTATCCCTGGAACCCATGACGTAGAGAACCTGGCATTTGTCATGTGGTTTTCAAATACACACTTATACTCTCACACTCACCACCCCTACTCCTCACAATAGTAAATTAAAAATTAAGACATGTTAACTGAAATTTCTGTTGTGTTCCTGTTCTCTTTTATTAGCATCATAATTCATTTTCTTAGGATATATACACTTTTTCCTATTTATCAAAGCAGCTAAATACCCAGGTTGGGCTACTCAACTGTTTTGAAAAGGACTGTGGAAGACTCAATGAAGTTGAGAAACTATATTAGTTTTTATGAAAGTATTTTAAGATTTAACCTCCCCCCCTTTATTTGCTCCAGTAGTCTACTAATAGTACTCCAGATACAGAATTCAATACAGAATGAGTATATTTTAGCAAGAAGACTGTCAGTTAATCCTAAATCCTACTTGCACTGACTAGGTGTGTATTTGTTGAGATAATTCCATTTCCAATTAATGTAAGTATTCTTGAAATGCTGTATTTATTTTGTTAGGTCATTAGAAAAAATAGAAAACAATGTATGTCAAATACTAGGTTCTCCAGGCTTTGCTGAATAAGTCAGCAGTAGCCACTTTAGGTATTGTTCACACTGGTGTGAAGTGTATTCTTCTCTTGTCATCATTCTGGTATTTTATAAAGCCTGAGAACTGAACTGAAATGGATAATAGTGGTAACAAGAATTTGTCACTGAAAACAACCATATAGATCTGAAACATTGAAATTATCATTGTAGCTACTTTGTTGTTACTGTTCTTTTTCCAGACAGGCCTCTTGCTGTTTGTTTCAGGCTGACCTCAAACTCATGATCTTCCGAAGTGCTGGGTTTATAGGTGTATGTTTCTGTGTCCAGGTATGTTGTTTGGTTTGGGGTTTTGAGGGCTGTGGGGTGTTCTTTTGACTTCCTTAACTTAGAAAAAAATACATTCATTTATTTAGTTGTTAGGTAACTGTCTTGGAACAAATGTAAAGGTCAGGAGATAGCAAGTGGGAGTGTGTTCTCCCATTTAACTAACCATGTGGGCTCTGGAGCTCACACTCAGATCTTCTAGCTTGTCAGCAAATACTTGTACTTCTGAAGCCATCTCAGCAGCCCACTTTTTCTTTAAATTGTCTTTCCTAATTGTATAGAACATTCATACAAATGGAGTTAGGCTCACTGGTGGCACAAGCCTTTAATTCCAGCATTTGAGGCAGAGGCAGGAATATATCTGTGAATTCCCAGAGGCCAGTCTGGTCTGCATAGCAAATTTTAGACACACCAGGAATACACAGTTAAGTCCATATGTAAGTCAAAACAAAGAATGATTGTTACTTTTGATACTAGGGACCACCTTCTGACCTTTATTTTCAACCTTGAGAGTTGGTTTTGTTGAATCAGGAGCCAGAGTTCTTGTGACATGCAGTTGTCTTGTGACCAGAGATGAGAGGCACACATTCCTCCCACAGTAGTCACGGTATTAGTATTTATATTGTACTTAGTGTCCCTGTACAAAGGTGTAGTTGGTCTAGACACTTGTTTTTAGTGAGAATCCTTTTATTTTCATGAGGCAAAGTTGCTTGCTTGGGATAGCTAATTCTAAATAATTCATGGTTGATACGGACTTTGTACATATAGTATTTCTTAGCCAGCTAGTTTTATAGCACTTGTGTTATAAGTATGAATATGCCATATTTTATGATGTGAATACTTGTTTTAAGTATTTTTAAAACCTACCTATATAAATTATTGATAGTAGGATATGTAGCTTGATGAATTTTTTCTACCCACCGGCACCCGAATCAGTTAGAGGCTTAATATTAATTACAAACTGTTTGGTCTATGGCTCAGGGTTATTACTAGCTAGTTCATTCATCTTAACCCATTTCTATCAATCTATATATCGCTATGTGTTTACCTGAGTTCCATTAAATCTTTTGTGCATGCCCTGACGGCTTATGGAGACTCCTCCAACTCTTCTCTCTTTTCTCTTCCCTCTCCCTCTCCTGGCTATATTCTGTCCTGTCATAGGTGAAAGGAGCGTTAATTATTAACTAGTGGTAGCAGCACATATTCACAGCATACAGAAAGACCATCCTACAACAAGGATAAATACACTTGTATACTTAGTTGCTATATTGGGGCCTTGAAAAATAGATAAGAGAATTCCCAAAGAATAGAAGCCTCTACACAAAGGCTAGACGGTAAATTCTGGCAATCTCAGTTATGTCATTTTAAAGAATCATTATTTCTTAATCATTTATTAATTTGTTGATTCAACAAATAATTGGCTGAATGCTTATTTTTGAAGGCCAGACATTCATTTGCTGCAGAAAACAGTATATAAATACTACCCCTATTTTCTTGTGGGGGTTTGTCAACATAACAGTAGTCACATATTATGATAAACACTATGGGGGAAATAATGCAGAAAAGAGGGAATACAGAGGGTAAAACCATAGATACTATAGTGAATGATAAGTAGGATGTTTCAAGTTTGACTATGAATGTATGGTTTGTATAAAGATGAGCAATCAACCATGGAGACACAGGGAGAGTGTTTCTGGCCAAGAAGCAACAGATGTCAAACCCTTAGAGATTGAGCCTGTGTGTAGTTTCAGAAAGCAAGTGAGTGATGCTCAAATAAGTGAAGGGGATATAGAAGGCAAAGTCAGAGAGATAAAAAGATGCTGAGACAGTTTATATGTAAACCCAGTATGCTATTTGACTTTAGTATTGTAGGTCTTATTATAAGGCAGTTGTTCTCAACCATCCTAATGCCATGACCCTTTAACACAGTTCCTCATGTTGTAGTGACATGAAATTATTTTTGTTGCTACTTCATAACTAAGGAATCATAGCATAAGTATTTGTGTTTTCCAATGTGTTAGTCAACTTGAGTTGTGACCCACAGGTTGAAAACCACTACTCAAAGGAATGGAAAGAAAGCTGCCTCCTTGAGCTGATGTAATTCAAAAGGAATGCTTCACTGCCATAGACAGCAACAGGAGAATGAAGAGTGAGGGCTGTTATATTCTAATGAGAAAACAGTGGCTTGAGCCAGGGAGGAGGCGATATGTGAACTAATATAACATTTTGACAGCATCATAGGATTTGATGATGGGTTGGATATATGAATTAAAAAGAAAGGACTTTCTAGTCTCAGAAATTAGGTAAAGGATGTCTCTGTACTGAGGTGAAAAGACTGAGAATTGGGGGCAGGAGAGTTGATTCCTATGATTAAAGATACTGAGCTGCTGGAACACAATCCTCTAGGTTTTTTTGGGTGGGGAAGGGGAGATAACATATTACACAGTTATGAGTGCATGTTATTACATGTTTTTTTGCAATCCAAAATAAAGATTGAATTGTAATGTAAATTGTGGACCTTTGTCAAAAGTGAGTATTAGAATGTCATCTATAACAATCCTACCACAGCAATGTATGATGTGTTTATTGCTGCTATTGTTGTTTTCTTCTTTTTCTTTTTGGTTTTTTAAGACAGGGTTCCTTTATGTAGTTCTGGCTGTCCTGGAACTCACTGTAGGCCAAGCTGGCCTTGAACTCAGAGATCATCTGCCTCTTTCTTCTGAGTGTTGGGATTAAAGACATGTACCACCACCACCACCTGGTTATCCAGTTACTTTGTAGCATATTTCTCAAAAGTTTTGTCTTGAAGTATGCAGATACATTTCCATTTGCTCATTGAAGTGCTCATAAAAACAATGACATGTGAGAACTATAATTGTAGCAATAACTGGTTTATAAGTGCAGTTTCATTGTTCTGTTGGTTCAGTCACTAATACATCCTAAGGTGCCTATTGAGCTTTATGTACCAATCAATCACCAATGCTCCCTAAAAAAAATTGCATTTAACAAAATCTTGTCTTTCCATCTTTTATTGTATATGGTGGTTTTTTGAAATGGTTTTTCTATGCATAAGGATGACCTGAAACTCAGGTTCCCGAGTGCCAGAACTATGGGTGTGAGTATTAAAACCCTGAGAAGAAAAACTCAGCTTTTGGAGCAAAAGGTATTCTGACTTTTGGGAAGTCAGGCTATACCTGAAACTGGGGTAAGGTGGGAGATGTTCTCCTCGCCAGACAGAGCAATCCCACTCCTCTCCTGGAGATCTGCTACAGCTGAGCTTTGCTCGGCCCCCAATGATAGTGGTTCCAGCAGAGTTCTGCTTCTTATTTTCTTCCCAAGATGTTACTTCTTTTGCTTCACTCTGCTAAAGGGGAAAACCCTGCAGAATTGTAGCTCTGGCAAAAAGTGGTTACTTTTCTGCTTACTTTGCTTAGTTCCCTAAAGGACTTCTCAGCAAGGTTCTTCTATGCCTTGCTCAGCTCTCCTAGGAACATCTCAATAAATTCTTCTCTGCCAGTGAAGATCTTCACCAAGACTCTTTTGAGAAAGAGATTTATTTGGGAAGGAGGAGTCCAGGAGAGTGGCTGACTGGGAAAGAACAGCCAACAACTGAACAGGCAGAGAGGTATTTCTGGAGAAACTCTGCCCCTAAATAAACCCTTGTATTCCTGCTCAGGGATTGGTTAGTTTCATTGGTCAGGGGCAGAAATGGCTCCGACTGCAGGACCATACTTTTTTTTTCTTTCAGTGGTCTTTTTTAGCTTTTGGATTCTAATTCAGAGGCCTGGACATACTAAAATACACACACGCACACACACATGCACACACACGTTCTCTCTGAATCTAGGGACCAAGTGTGTTCCTTTGGTACTAGTTTCAGAGTCAAGGCATATTTCTTTGATTCTTGGTTAAAGGATAAAATGTTTATTTCACTGGCTTGAGTCTCAGATCCAGGCTGTGTTTCTTTCACTGGCTCTGGTTTTAGGGCCAGGTTGGATTTCTTTGGATAGCCCCCTTTCCCTATGTGGTACCACTGTACCAGACTTTACAAAATACTTTTCTTTGTGAAGATTGAATTTGCGTAAAATGGAATGTGTCTCAAGTAAACCATGTTGCTCGGAATACCTTTTAAGGAGAAATTCTAACTTTGAGATAGCAAAATGCATTCTAGAGGTAAAAAAAAGCCTGCCGTGCAGTCCTGACTACTTGAATTTTATTTTCTTTTACTTGGAGACAGACGTTATAGAGCCCTGGCTTGCCTCAAACTCACAAAGGTCCTCTTGCCTCTGCCTCCCAGGTGCTGGGATTAAAGGCATGCACCACTACACAAGGCTTGAATCTGGTTTTTATTCCAGGAACCTATAGTGAAAAGAGAGAAATGACTCCCTAGAATTGTTCCCTGACCTCCCCATATATGTGCAGGCAAGCCAAATTTATTAAGAACTATTCCAAACTCTATTACAAAAGAGATTGCTGTTCCTTAAGGCTAGTAACACCCCAGCTGTGCACTAAGCTCCTCAGCCAGCCAGAATCCTTTTTCAGTCTAGGAAAGTCTATCATTCCAGAGGTATTTAGGATGGCTTCTATGAGGTGAGGTGGTTAGATGATTTGTGGTGTCCTATTCTTTTTGCCAATTTACCAGAATTCCCATTGGTTTTATCTGCCAGATTGACTGTGTAGTCATGGTAAATTTACTCCTGGGCTGCCTGATCACCTACATGTTATATTTTAATTAAGAACAGAAGCTATTGTATTTTAATTTTTTTATGTCATCAGTCAACTCACTGAACTGCTAACTATTCTAATGGAATGTCTCCTCTCCTTTTTTTTTATTTGGCACATAACATTTTATTTGTGCTCGTTTATATAGGTATGTGGGTTCAAGTGTGTAGAGGATATAGGTCTACATTATGAGTCTTTTCAAATCTCTGTTTATTTGATTTAGTGTTTTGTTTGCTTGTTTGGGAGGATATAGGCAATCACTTTGTAGTTCTGGCCTGAAATTTGTTAGTGACCAGGCTGGCCTTTAGCTCACAGGCCTCAGTCAGCCTCCTTGAGTTCTGGGATTAAAGGCATAGACCATCTTGCCTGGCTTTACTTTATTCTTTGAAGTAGGGTTTCTTCCTGAACTTGGAACTCACTGATTAGTCAAGGATGGATGGCCAGTGAGTTCCACCACCTAGTGTTAGCTGTTTACCATCATGCCCAGCTTTACATAATTGCTTGGGGATCTGAAACTGGACCCTCAGATTTGATCAGGAAGTATTTTACCAGCTGTGCTATATTCTTAACTTCTGTTGATTTTATAATTGAAAAGCAGTGCTACTATAAAAATTCTGAAATTTTAAGTGCACAATGTATTTAATATCCATGATTTTTCTTTTTTTTAGTTGTACTTTATTTTATACTAGGACTTATGCATGGTTTGCAGTCTGCTCTTTACATAGTCACAATGTCTATGGCACTTTGATTCGTGTAGTAGATTCATTATCTTTGTAGTTTCAAATTCTGGGCTTCCAGGAATTTTTTTTTTTTTAATTGTTCTTCAAAGTTCACAATTTGAGAATGAAAAAGTGAACTGTCATCTAATTGTGAAATCACAGTGTCATCAAGGCTATAAGACATGTTTTTATTGTCTGGGTAGAACTTCTTAGACTTACACCTGTCCTGTCTCCTGACTACTGGGATTATAGACACTGCACTGCTATACCCAACCAGACACACTTAAAAAAAGCAAATAAATAAATAAGTAAATGCTGGACTTGGAGTGAGAATAACCTGGCATCAGTAATAGGTGAGAGTGACAGATCAAGTAACAGCAAGAGGCAAGAACAGAGCAGGAAGAAATTAGAAAAATTGTGTTTAAACATCAACATTTGAAAGCCCAATCTAAGAGAACTGTCCGAAAATTAGCAAGAAAGTACAGAATCCAGCACTTTCTCTTTTTTTACATTGTCTCATGTGTGTGTACTTGCACAAATGTATATAGGTACATGATGCATTGCATCTGTTTTGAAGCAAGGTGTTTCTAAGTTTACAAGTATAGAGATGATTTGTCTTTCAGAAACTCATTAGGAAGTGTCAATTATCAATATATAGTTGGTTCTGTTTCATTCATTTCCTTTAGTCATCCTTGCAGTATTATTTTTAATACATATTTCATGCGTTTTATTTTATTCTGCCTGTATATATGCTAGCCGGTATTCATAAGGGACTGTGGTTCATTTGCTTGAAAGTACAAACACACTTCCCACTAAAATTACTCATTACATAAAATAAATGACCAGTGTTTAGTTAATGTTCTTTGTTATATGTATTTATATATGCATTTATTTATATATGAAAGTGGATTTATTCATAGCAGGATCCAGAAAATGTCTTAAACACACTTTTTTTGTTATGTCTTTTAACCTTATTTAATTTGCAGTAGTGCCCTACCACTATTCATCTATTTATTAAAATAAGTTATTTACCCTATACCATGTTCTGAATTTGTTTGTGTCTCTGGTGTTACTGTGCCCTGTTTAACTTTCTATATATTGGTAATTTATCCCAGAGATTTGATTATTGGTTTCAAGGTTTCAATAATACTTTGTAGATGAAACTGTGTCCTCCCTGTTGTATTTAAAAGTTAAATGGGGTTTTGGTTTTTTTTGTTTGTTTGTTTTTGGTTTTTTTTTTTTTTTTTTTTTGTGATGTTAAGGCTCATCATTAGGTTAAGTTGAGGTATTAATTAGTTTATCTAGGTTTTCATGTTTGTTTTTGTCTTTTGTTATTTTTTTATTTCTTTAGTTTTTGAAGCAGTTTTTTAGCTTTTTTTCTGCATAACAGTCCAGGCTGTCACAGAACTCGCTCTGTAGAGCAGGCTGGTCTCGAGCTCAAATTGATCATCTGCCTCTGCCTTCTAAATGCAGTGTTTAAAGGTGTATGCCATCACCATCCACAAGGCAGTGTTAGTGCCTCTGTGTGTGTGTGTGTGTGTGTGTGTGTGTGTGTGTGTGTGTGTGTGTGTGTGTGTGTGTACTAAAGGTGTAGACCAGAGGACAATTTCTTACCTCCTTTGAGATATGGTCTCTCTCAGACATGGTTGGGCAGTTGGATTCTCCTTTTCCTCTATCTTAAGTGCTGGAATTACATGCTTCTGAATAAGAGCACTAGAGATGGAATACAGCTTCTCAGGCTTGCAAGGTGAACACTTTGCCAACTGAACTATTTTTCAAGCCTCTTTTTCTTTTCTTTCTCTTTTAGTTTTTCAAGACCTGATTCCTATGTATATCCAACAGCCCTGGCTGTCCTGGAACTTGCTCTGTAGTCCAGGCTGGTCTCAAGTTCACATACTGACCTCCCTCTTCCTCCAAGTGCTTGGATTAAAGGTGTGCATGGCCCAAGCCTCCTTTTTAAAATCTATTTTTCTTGGGGCTATAGAGATGGTTCAGCAATGAAGGACATTTGCTGCTGTTCTTGCAGAGGACCAGTGTTCAGCTCCCAACACACACATGGTAACTTACAACTGCCTGTAACTCTAGTTACAGGAATCCAATGCCTTTTCTGTTGTCTGGTAAATGTATTGTGATTAATAGGTGATGTTTGGTATACTGAATGGAAATAAGGCTATAAATAAGTATAGTCATACTGCAGAAAATGGCAAAATGTTCAAAGATAAACAAAAGTCCTTTTTGCAGGGCTGCAGGACTACTTTCTGCTTTCTGTGATTCCATAGTTTGTTCCTTGAAGCCATGTTTTGTAGCTTCCAGCCACTTGTAACTCCATCCCTAAGGGAATCTTCTCACCTCTTCTGTTCTCCATGGGTACTGGAAACTTCTTTCTTTAGGCACCTGCACTTACATGATAATTACTCATATAGACACTTGGGCCTTTTTTCAAAAACTGGAATTACAGGTGGTTGTAAGCCGCCATGTTATGCTAGGAGTTGAATTCAGGTCCTCTGGAGAAGCAACCAGTGCTTTTTTTAACTGCTAAGCTATCTCTCAAGCTACCACACACTCCCTCCCCCAAAAGCTTGCTTTTTAAAAGATGTTTTATTTTAGGTATGATTGAATGCTGTCTGCACACCCCTTGTATGTCTGGTGCCCCTGGAGGTAAGAAGGGGGCAGTGGATCCCATAGAACTTGAATAAGATGGTTTTCAACAACCATGTGGCTACTGAAAATTGAACCCAGGTCCTCTGCCAGAACAAGTAATAAAAAATCGTGATTCCATCTTTGATCTGGCTAGTATTTCCAAGCAGAATTCAAAATATTTGAGAAGTACATACAAACCTTGTGTGCTGTTACTACTATTGTTGAGCATCGACTCCACCAACAGTCAGAGTCAAGTAATAAAGTTAATGAAATACATTAAAACAATAACTAGTATTTCCACTAAAATCTAGAGACAAGGGTTGGAGAGAAAGCTCAGCAATGAGGAACTCTTGCTGCTTTTAAATATTTGTTTTTATTTTATGTGAGTTGGTGTTTTGCCTGCATGTTTAACTGTGTAAGGGTGTCAGATCTTGAAATTACAGGCAGTTGTTAGCTGCCATGTGGATGCTGGGAGTCGAACTCAGGTCCTCCGGAAGAACAGTCAGTGCTCTTAACCTCTGAGCCATCTCTCCAGCCCCCTCTAGCTGCTTTTAAAGACAACTAGAATTTGATTCCTATCACTCCCATGGGGCAGCTCAAAACTAAGTGTAACAATAGTTCTAGGTGTTCAGACATTTTCTGACCTCTACTGTCACCCACAGTCTGTATGTGTGCGCACACATGTGTACAAATCTAAAATCTAGACATGATGTTCACACTTAAGCATAATGAATGTACTTTTGTTTGTGTGTGCTAGGGGCATTAAATATTAAGTCAGTGTAACGATACTTTGAAGTTAGGGTAGTATCCTTATTTTACCAAGGAAGAAATAGACTTAAAGTAGGGAGAAAGAAATGTGTTCTGAATTGTGTGTAATCATGCCTTCTGAACTTACTCCACTTGGTTATTTTGCTTCAGCTCTGCTCTTCACTTTGAAGTGCTGCTTCTCGTGTTTTTATTTTATGAGAAATACTCATAGCTAGTGCCATATACTGATATGAACCCCGCACTCAGGAGGCAGAGCAGGAAAATTGAGGATAACTTTGGCATTATAGCAAAATCCCATAGAAGAAAGACACATATGAAATACCACACACATCCTGCTCTGCCTTGGTTCAGGCTCATCATCCCAGTTACTCAGGGAGCTCTGGCAGGAGATTGCAGATTCAAGGCTGCCAAGGTAACTTATCAAGATCCTTTCTCAAAACAAACAAGCAAAAAAATGGAACTTTGAGACAGAACACTTGCTTAAGATGTGAGGTCCTAGATTCATTGCCCAATATTGAAGAAAAGATAGTTCTTCCACAGGCACATGTGGTGGTGTCCTAGAATTTTTAGGAATAAGAGCCACATAGAGGGCATATCCTTGAGGAAGTGTCTTGTTCTGGCTATTTCCTCTGTCCTGTCTCTTTCCTTGCTGCTATTAAGTGAGCAGTTCTTTTCTATGACAGTGAAGCCAACTACCATGGACTCAGACCCAAAAAGAGCAAGGCAAAGGACATCTTCATGTAGGCTGTTTCTTTAAGTATTTGTCACAGCAGTCAATTAGTTACCTTTAAACATAGTTGCAGTTATCATCAAAACCTCCGTGGTAGACTGCTACTCTATGTTGTATGAAACTGTGTGGCTTAAATTAAAGTACTTTAGAAAATTATGGTCCTTTTGACCAAAATAGAGAATGCTAGGGTCCTATTTAACAAGCACCTTAAACTTTGATTTCAAACAGACTTATATAGGGTGTCTAATCAATAGCTGCAAGCCTAGGGTCTCAAATATTATTCCTGATTGCCTCATTAGTTTCTTGACTGTAACTAGCTCTGTGAGAGAGAACTGTTTAATTTGTTGGTAAGACTCTTCTTCTCCCTTTATCAGTTCACTCAGTGACACACACAGCACAGTTTTTTTGTGTTCCTTCCCTCCTTATAAATAAGAAATTGTGAATATTTGTCACTGTTTTAAGTGTAGTTGTACTTATAGTGCATGCCTTTAATCCCAGCATTTCAGAGGCAGAGAGAGTTAGGCAATTCAAAGCCAGCTTGTCTGCAAAGTGAGATTAAAGACAGCCAGGACTATTATACAGAAGAAACCCTGTCTTGAGTTGGAGATGGGAAGGAGCTGGGAGGACGATGACAAGGAGAAACAGAAGAGTCAGAAATGTTAAGATTGGTGATAGATGTTTTGCATTTTCAACCCCTCTAGAGGTCACATCAGATATCTTGCATATCAAGTATTTGCATTATGACTCATAATAATAGCAAATTTACAGTTAGGAAGTAGCAAAATAAATTTATGGTTTGGGAGTCACCACAACATGAACTGTATTAAAACGTTGCTGCATTAGAAAGGTTGAGAATCACTGGTGAAGTATAGAAGGAGTAATTCAACCCTGGAAATGGGTACATAAATCCTGAGAGCATGTAGAATTCTTAAAGTGGGCAAGAAACTTAATCTAGAAATATTTCTGTATTTAGTTTATAGAAGTGGTTTTTCACTTAATAATGGGAATTAGATTTGGTTGCATAATCTACCCACTTTTCTAGCCTTATTCCCAACCTCCATTAATTAAATTACTGGTATTGTTAAGGTAACTGACTTAGATTTCTCACTGCTGTGACAAGTACTTAAAGAAACAGTCTACATGAAGATGTCCTTTGCTTGCTCTTTTTGGGTCTGAGTCCTGTAGTTGACCCTTGTCTGGCTAAAAGAGTTATTATTTTTTAAAAAAATGTCTCTGGATTGTCATTTAGGAACCTAATAGAAATTATTCCACCTTGCCTCAGAGCTTGTGAATGAGAAACTTGGGTTCGAGGTCAAAAGCTAGCGTTTAGCAAACTTGGCAGGCTTATGTATAGGGTTTCATATTCATATTACTTCAGTGTATTTGACATAAAAATTTAGTCCATCTTTTAGAACAGGAATAGTTTTCAAACTGCAGGTCATATTCAGATCTGAAGGAATCAGCTCCTGTTTTATTGTAGTCATTGTACTGTAGAGCTTTGCAGAAATAATGGGTGGAATATCTTTTCATAATAACTTCTAGTTGACAGTGCTGGCTCAGTTACACCTGTAATCAAAGTACTTGTGACAACGAGGCAGGAGAATTTCCCCAAGTTTGAGTACAACTTGGGCTACCTTCCCCTTATAAGACCCTCCCCCCAGCTTCTAAAATACTTGCAGTCATTTGAGAAAAAAAATGAAATTTGTAGAGGCCAAAGAAGACTCAGATACAAATAACAGGAGCTAAGTAAATAAGAATCTTAATTTTGAGACCTTTTTTGTCGGAGCTTAAAAGCACTGGCCGCTTTTACAGACCATCTGGGTTCAATTTCTAGCATTCACGTGATGGCTCACAACTGTTTTAGGTTGCAAGGGATTTGACATACTCTTTTGCCTTCTCTGGGTACCAGGTACACATGTGGTGTATATACATTCATGTAGGCAAGAACAAGCTACTATCTCAGCTCATCCTTGATTAGATTTTTGATGTTGGAACATTTTTGGTCATGGGTTGAAACTTTTTAAGATTTTTTTTTTGAGAAATGTTATGTTCTTCAGAAGAAATTGCTGTTTATAACAGCATTTTTCTGAAACTTAGCAGATGACATTTTTTTTTTAACTTCTTCAATTTAGCAGGCAAAAATGGTATTTTCTTACATGTGTGCACAGAGGTCAAAATGAGCAGAATACTTACATTGCTTATGTATATGTCTCTGTGTACTCTAATCCTGGTTAGGTGTCCAGTGTCTATTTGAGTATAAAGTCCACACTGCTCCAGCTCTAGACCCCTTGACCATAGCATGCATTTCCCATTAAAGATAGTCACACACACACACTCTAGCCAGGTTCCAGTTTATATTTTGGGTCATTAATAACATAGAGGAGCCTTTGTTAGTTCTCAAATAGTAAATATCATGTCAATTACTTGTAACATTTCATACTATTATCATCTGTCTACTCTAGAAATCTAAACTTAACATGATTTTTACATTCTTATCACCTAAGATCACTGCTCCTCAATAATGTTTTAATATTTGCTAATGGAAGTGAGGGATGAGTGAGAGAATTAAAAGTATGCTTACTTCTTGGATGAATATTCTAATATACACAACTTATTTTAACATCAGAGGTAACTGGTAAAAAATTAAGTGTTGAAAGGTGTGTCAGCAGTGTAAAAACACCTATGAATTCCTATTGCTACAAACATCTCTAGTAAACTGTAATTTAGTAGAAAGGAAAATGAGAATATGGTAAGAGAAAATTTGAAAAGGGCTTATCTTTTCTGTGTCTTGGATTTATTTTAAGCTTGGGGGTTATGTTACACCAGGCAAGGTGGTTCTTTTCTCTTGACCCATGTCTGTTCCTTAGCCTATAAATTTGAGGAGATGGTTAATGTTATTGAAGCTAGGTTTTATCATCTAGAGTGTAACTTTTAAGTGATTATAAAGCTCAAGGCTTAAGAAAGACTTGATGCCTGGTATTGGTGGTACACACCTTTAATCTCAGCAGTCATTGAACCAGAGACTGTGCATTTCTGAGTTCAAAGCCAGCTTGGTCTACAGAGTGAGTTCCAGGACAGCCAGGGATACACAGAGAAAAGAAATCTTATTTCTTGAATTTGTCTCAGAAACTTCTTTCATCTTATTCTTTCACCTTTTTCTCTTGTGACCTTTGATAAAGACGTGAAGCCAAGTTTATAGTTATTACATGTTCTTATCTAGTACACATGCAACATTGATAGTAGGATTTCATCATTTTATGAATAACATCACTATAAAGCAGATATTGCTTTTATTTCCAAAGGTCAGTTTACAGATCCAGGATTGTAAAAAGTAACAAGAAACATTGCTTGAACATTATTATAATTCTGTTCTTTATCTAACACTGTTTTGAATTTGTTTTTGTTTCCCCCAGAGTTAATAACTTTTGAGATTTTTTTTCTTCCTATCTCTTACTTCACCCTTTTACTGAGATACTGGCAGCTGTATTCTTTGCATGTTCTGGGACAGCCTCAGTTTTTACTTAGTTTTGGTTTTATGAATCTAAACAAGATTTTAGCCTTTCTTTCTTGCACTCTTGGATGTAGTATATAACCCTTTGAAATAGCTCACCGGCCAGTAACTGGATGAGCATAACTCTATTTGTAATTTGTTGTAAAGTAATTTTTCTTAGGGTTTCTTTCTTCTTTCTTTTCAAGACTCTGGGGTGGGGAATGAGGGAGGGAGGGAGGAAGGAGGAGAGAGATACAGTATTTTTGCCTGAGTGTGTGCCTGCATGCCAGATGAGGGCATTGGATCTCATATTATAGATGTTTGTGAGTACCATGTGCAGACCTTTGAGCCATCTTTTGGATCCTTAGTTTGGATTACTTAATAGGACCTTTCTTTGATGGATTGTAGAGAAAGAACTGGAGACGGGATTGTAATTGGGATTAAAAACAAACAAACAAACAAAAAAAAAACAAATACCAATCTTATGTCCTTCTGGCATAGTTGCTTTTAATGAGATGTAATTCCTTTTTTTTTTTTTTTTTTAATTCTTTTCTTTCTTAGCTGAAGGAAGAGAAATAAAATTAACCAGCCCTGTTCTTTTTTTTTTTACTTACTTACTCACTCACCCACTCATTTATTTGTTTGTTTGTTTATTTGCCTTGGTGTTTGCCTGGAACTGGGAACTGAACTACAGACAGTTGTGAGCTGCCATGTGGGTGCTGGGAATTGAACCCCAGTCCTCTGGAAGAGCAGTCAGTGCTCCTGTTTCTCAGCCATTTCTCTAGCCCCACCAGTCCTGTTCTTTATTATTGTTATTGTTGTTGTTAGTTAGTTAGTTAGCTTACTGGTTTTTATTATGTGTGAGTATTTTTCCTGCTTGTGCCCAAGTAGGAAGTGAACCCTCTATGTTGGTCTTGGGAATTGAACCCATGTCCTTTACAACAAATGCTCTTAATCACTGAGCGAACTGAAGTCTCTAGCCCTCTCATCCAGCCCCTGTTCTTTTATTGGGCTTATTAAAATTTACATCTTGGGGGCTGGAGAGATGGCTTAGGTTAAGAGCACTGGCTACTCTCCCAGAGGTCCTGAGTTCAGTTCCCAACAACCACATGGTGGCTCATGGTCATCTACAATGAGATCTGGTGCCCTCTTCTGGCCTGCAGGCACACATGCAGGCAGACCATTGTAAATGTAATAAATCAATAAACCCAAAAAATTTCATTTTGGATAGTAAAGCTGGATGACTTAGAGGCAACATTGAGTCAGGTGTTTATGATATAGTTCAGAATAACTTTTGCTGTAGTTTACTTGGATAAGCATACCTTTTAGTTTGCAATGCTGTACTGGCAAGAATTGAAGATGGGGTATATGAAAGTGCATAGTTTTGATAACAGTAATTATATTTGGATTTGTGGCTTGCTAATGAATTGAGTGAAAGGGATTATTCAGCAAATTCTCACTTTTCACTGTTAGCAGAAATCAAATCACTTAGCACTTTGTTTTAAAATGGTCTTGCTGCTATATTAACTGGTACTCATCTTTAACTCCAGTGTCAAGGAAGGTAGATCTTTGTGAATTAGAGGCCAGCCTGATCTATATAGCATGTTTCAGGACCCCCAAGGCTACATAAGGGGGAAAAATATGTAAAGTGTTGGAGGATGTGTTGATATTTATTCAGCAGTCTAGGCTATCATTTAATTCATGATCCTCCTAACTTAGCACTTTTGATTTTAATTTGACTAATTTTCTCCTGTGGTATAGTAGAGAAAAATCACCGCATTGATGCCTTTCAAAATCCATTATATAATTCTTAAAACAACAGAAGAACCCTGGTCCTCTTAAATCTGTGAGACTATTAAAAAAGAAGTTTGGATAACTACAAAGAAACCTATAAATATTGTTTACAGACCAGAACTGTCTTTAGGGGGCTATAGTGAAATGTGTTATTCTTTCAATATCTTTTTAGACTTAAGGTGTTTTACTTGTTTTCCATCTTAACTCAGTTAACAATATACAAGAAAAAAAAAGTGTTGTTATTAAGATGTCTAAACACAGTGATAACAAATAAATTTCATCTTTCTTGGACAATTTAAAGTGATTGGTTGTTTGGCACAGTTTTCTGAGAAGACTTAGGGGTTTATGAACTGAGTTCAGGATCCTTAGTCCATCAACTGTGATTAACTGTGACCCTGAATCTGTCACATGTCAGCTCCAAGCATGTTTTTATACATTTTTTCTGACCTATAATAGTAACAATCCTTTTGTGTGGTTATTCATATTTTTCTATTATGGAATGTTGAAATTAGGCACTAGTTTATACTGTAATTGCTAAGCAGTAGTACATTGAATTTTAATTTTTGCTTTTTATGTGAATTTTTTACTTAGTATTGTCTTGAAATTTAGTCATTGATACATAGAGCTCTGGTTAATTTTATTTTTACTACTATAGGAATAGTTTAATGAATAAACTAATTTATTTGCTTTCATTAACAGAATTAGATTATATAATGTACCTGTTCCTTCTGCACATGTAAAAATTATTCTCAGAAGCTTAATTTCTCTGTGATTGAGCATGCATATTATTTTTTAACCTAGCCAATTGCTCTTCCAAACTGGTTGTACCAGTTTACATTTAACAGCAAGCAATATAAAATAGGTTCTGATTTTCTTATTTTATCAACTGCTGTTTCTATGAAATCTTTTTCAGTCTGTTTTGAGAGACTTTTTGCATAGTTGAGATTTCCTTAGTGAATTAATACTTCTCTAAAGGTTATCTTTAACTATACCTTGGACTGCTGTTACATTCTGATCTTTAGTCCTTTTAAAAATATTCTTGTGTTTTGGAGACAGGATCTCACTCTGCAGCCTAAGCTGCCCTCAGTCTTGTGGTAATCCTATCTCTTCGTTTCATGAGGGTGGGGGTTACAGGTATGTGCCACTGTCCAGCATGACATTGAATCTTTAGTTTGCTTAATTCAGACATTCTCTACTAACAAGTGTTTGTTCTTTAACTTTGTCTACTAGATTTTTGTTGTATGCTGAAATTTTGATTGTGTTTTTGTGTCTTATTTGAAAAATATTTTCCTGCTCTAAGTCTCAAATATTTATTTATTTATCCACCCATTTATTTATTTAAAGATTGGCACAGACCTATGACTACTTCCCACTGGGGAGATGGAGACTGGATGATAGGAATTCAAGGTCATTTTTAGATGTATAGCAAGTTTAAGACCAACATGAGGTACATGAGACCCTGCCTCTAAACAGTAGCAGCAGCAAATAGCAAAACCCCAAGCAAATCACTTTTAAAATTTAATTGAGATTTTAAAAAATTGATCTCTGTATTTGAGAAATACAATACTAAAAAAGTTTATTTTATAATTTATATAGTTTATTTATGACCTTCTGATTTTGTATTATCTGTAAAAATTCTAGCGTTAGCTTTTATTAGTGTTATGGTAGGAAATACATTATTGCTAAGAAAATGAAGCTTCTTCTGTGAAGTTTTATATTTTGTTCTTTATTCAGAAACTTTCAATTTCTGTAGTTGTAATAATTCTTAATGTTTCTTGAACTAAAACAATAATATTGTTAAATTGAGTGTGGTGTCATCCACCTCTAATTCAACTGCTAGGGAGGCAGAGGTAGGTGGATCTCTGAGTTCAAGGCCAGGCTGGTTTTCATAGTGAATTCCCCAACAGACAGAGCTATATAGAAAGAGCCTGCTTCAAAATAAACAAACAAAAATAAATAGGTAGGTAGGTAGGTAGGTAGGTAGGTAGGTAGGTAGGTAGGTAGATAGATAGATAGATAGATAGATAGATAGATAGATAGATAGATAGTATTGTTAAAATTATTTAACAAAGAAAATGTCTTTTATCTCCTAAGACTGCAGCACATTTTGGAAAAACTTTGTGCCACAGTATCAGGGTACAATAAGTACCTCCACTTAAATTAACTTTGGAAGGAAATTTAATAAAAGGCATTACCCCCAAGACTCTTTTTGTTTTTTTGTTTTGTCTGTCTTTATGTCATAGTCTGTATAAGAACCTACTTACTCTGTTTCTAGCCCCATTTGGTATGGATGTTAGTGCTGCTCTTGGATTTCACTCCCGTTTATTTCCTTGTAGAAAACGCCGATCTGAATGGAGATGGGCTGCAGACCGAGCAGCTATTGTCAGCCGCTGGAACTGGCTTCAGGCCCATGTTTCTGATTTGGAATATCGAATTCGTCAGCAAACGGATATTTATAAGCAGATACGTGCTAATAAGGTAAGGGCTACGGTTCTGGTGTTTTCTGACCAGTTTAAAAGCTACTATTATCCCTTTTCTCCCACTTTCTCTCATTCTTTCAATAACTCTTTAACTATGTCAAGATAAGTGGTTTAACTATTTGGTATAATAGTTTAAAATCCTCATGGTACTAGTGTAGCTCAGAAAATAGTAGAATGTAATGCTCAGTTGACATGATAAGGAAAAATGGGATCTGTGCCATGTGAGAGGAAAAAAACCCATATACTGTAACTACAAACTATCTTGTCTATTTCATTTTGAGAAGACATGAGATGTATTGCTTCTTTGATTTGCTTATTTGATTAGGCATATTCTCTATTACTGCCAAACTTCTCTTTCTTACCGAAATTTTTCATTTAAAAGATTATCAAAAACTTAGACATAACATAGGAATTTTATTTTCTTGTGTTCTGTTTCAAGAGGACTAAAAATTACCTTGACAGTGACATTGAGCAGTTTTTCTTCTTGAAAAGTTATTTTAGAAAAAAGGTCTTTTGTTCATTTTGAACTTGACTTGAAGAAAAGTATGTATAGGAAGCAGACCCTGCAACAGATACTGGATGCTTACTATCTACCCACATTGGTTTCTGGTAGGATATACTAATGAGCAAAATTCTACTTTCATGGTACATTCCTGCAAAGCATCTTTTATAATAGTTTGTAATTGAGGGCTCTAGGGACCCAGCTCAGGTAGGCCATCAGGCCTGGTTGTAAGCACCTTAGCCTGCCAAGTTAGCTTATCAGTCCCATGCAAACATTTTAAACTCAAGATGCAAGCTGAAGAGATGGCTCAGCAGTTAATAGTGTTTCCTGCTCTTCTTGAGGATCTCAATTATTCCTCGTATTCATGTTGGATTTCACAGCTGCCTGTCACTATAGCTCCAAGTACAGTGCCCCTTGACTTCTGAGAGTAGTGCATACATGCACTTGTGCAGATTAATAAAAATAAGTCTTTTAAAAAAATAGTGTGGTAGCTGCATGACTGACACATGATCTAGATAAAGCCTAATGCTCTTTTTAAAATGCCATATATTCACCACTTCTAAAAGTCTTAAAAGCACACACCCCCCACACAGGTTCACCAGAGCAACACTTTAAGTGAGTTCCTCAAATGCTGCCTATCTTTTCTTTTGCGACAAGAGTCACTTGAGATTGTACTGGAGCTTGTTAAGCAAGAAGTCTAGTCTGGCGGACCAGAGCCCTAGGAATCTGCCCATCTCTGCCATTCTAGTATCTCTAGAATTGTAGGCCCCTCCCCCACCCTAACCCTAACCCCCCCCCACCATACTTACTTGACTTTCTATTTTGTTTTATTTTTTTAGGGGTAGGCCTTTGGCAGTTGAATTCAGGTTTGTCTGCTTTCCAAAAGTTCATCAGAAACATAGCTTTAAATATCCATTTTAAAATAATTTGTTCCCTGTATAACTTCTTTCAAAAAATTTCTTGGAGGAAAACTAAAATACATACTAGAGGTAGTAAATATTTTAGTTTCCTTAAGTGATTGATCATCACAAGGGAAACTTTTAAATGTGTTACATAGATAGTAAAGTAGGGTAGAAACTAAGAAACTGCCTATCCCAGGGAAAATACTGTGTCAGGGACTCCTTTTCAGTGTCTGCTTAGAGATTAAATGTGAATTTCTATATTTGAGAGAGCTTCTTGAAGCTAGTATAATATAGTCATTTTTGTTGCTTTCTTACATGCATTCAAAATGTGTACATGTGTGTTTTATATTTTCCATCATAAAACTGATTCATTGTTATTTTGTATACCACAAATATTTCAGTTAGACCTAGGAGATTAACAGCAATTATGTACTACATCTTGATTTAAAATACTATTCATTTATTGATTTGTTTTTTACATGTATGAGTGTTTTGCCTGCATGTATGTGGATCATATGCGTGCCTGATTTCTGAAGAAGATCTCTAATCCCCTGGAACTGGAATTATAATAGATGATTGTATTGGAAACACAACCTGGGTCTTCTGCAAGAGCAATAAGTGTTCTTGTCCACTGAACCATCTTGAGTTTTAAAATGTTTGTGGGACTGGTGAGATAATTTAATGGATTTAGGTGCTTGCTACCAAACCTGATGACCTCAGTGGACTTCCTTGGTGAAGGGAGAAAAGTGATTGATTTGAGTTATCCTCTTATGCCTTTATACAAGGCATGTTTTTGTATACAGTTATACACACATGTAAATACATAGAGTAAAAAGAATAAATTTTAGCCTCAGCATATCTAAATGTATGATATGGGTTGATGATTCTCTGGAGTAATTCTTTACTTTTGGAAATCATATAGAAAAATTAAAGTAACAAAAAACTGTTTAGATTTGTATTGATAATGCTTTCACCACTAAATCAAAGCTAATTAAGCATAAAATTTGAGGGCGTGTGTGTGTGTGTGTGTGTGTGTGTGTGTGTGTGTGTACTTGTTAGCTACTTTTTTCTTAATTAGGCACATCAAAATTTCTCATACATTATCATCTTACATGTGAAGCTTGAATATTTCTCTATCACTTAAAAAAATGTTCTTTTACTTTAACTATCACCTTTCTTTGTTGACTGTTACATGCTTGTTTAGACTCCTTATGATGCCCCTGAATATGCCTTCCAGGGAAGTGAGTCTGGGGACAGCTGCCACCATCTGGTGACATGTATGATATTGATAAAGATACTGATGCTGGTGACAGGGTAGAAACAGATAAGGAATCTAAGTCCTTATTAATGTCACTGATAATACACATGCAATTCTTGTTAGAACATTTTTTTTAAAAAAAAATCTTCCTGTTTAATTGATGTTATGAGAAATGCTATGGTGAAACAATTTGACCTGATTCAGAAACACTAATAATTTTATCTGCTTTGTTGTTTGTTAACAAGTAGTTTATGCTGAACTTCTGGTCCTTACACTTCTACATACAAAGTGCTGGAATTACATTTACTTTTTTAGATTTTTTTTTTTTAATGCATGTGAGTGTATTATGTGTGTGTGTGTCTGCCTGCATGCTTGCATGCCTGCCTGCCTGTGGAGGGCAGATGAAGGTGCACATCTTTTGGAACTAGAGTTGTGGGTGTTTATGAGCTACCCTCTAGAAACTGGGAACCAAACCTAGCAGCTCCTCTATAAGATCAGCAAGTATTCTTATCTGCTGAGCCATTTCTGTAGCCTGATTTGAAGATACATTGCTTTTTTAGGAGGCTGCCTTGAGAAAGTAGTAAAAATTACATGGTTTAGAGCAATAGATGTAAGTTCTTTCAAAGTTCTGGAGGCTAGAACTTAGAAAGTCAGCCATTTTCTGTTTGGGGTTACAGGAAAGATTCATTTCTGGCCTTTTCCTAAATGGTTGATACTGCCAGGTCAGTCCTTGGGGCTTATTTGTTTTGTTTGTTTTGGGTTTTTTTTGTTTTGTTTTTGTTTTTGTTTTTTTGTTTTGTTTTGTTTTGTTTTGCTTGCAGGTCCATCACTTACTATTGCCCTGTCTTCACAATACTAACTTTTTGTTGTTTTTCTATGTCTAAATTTTCTTCATAAAAATACACCAGGCAAAGGCCTCACAAGATGACTTAGGGAGTTAAGGCCCTTGCCATACAGGCCTCTGGCAGCCTGTTTTACTCTGAAATCATGTAAAGCTTGAAAATGAGAGCCAATTCCACCAATATGACCCTTCTCCCTCCTTCAAACATGGTATGCACAACTTACATATTATGCATACATAAACATACACACTCAAAAAACAAATTAGGTAAATAACTAAAAATATACCAAAAAAAAAATGTATTTACTATCCAGACTAAAGAGTATGTCTTCACTTGATGTCATCTACAAAGATCCTACTTTGAAATAACTGCAGAACCTTGAATTATCAGCATGAATTTTTAAGGGGTAATCTTCCGCTCAACCTAGAAGATAAGTCTTAAAACTTATTCCAATCATACATTAACATAGTACTATAATAATGGAAGCAAAAAAACCCCACAAAAACATATGCCGGGCCCTTTTCTAAGCATTTTAATGTTATCCACATTTGTTTTAATTAATTAGTTTGGCGATTCTGGGTATCAAATTTTCTTCCTGTGCACATTCTGCACAAGTATCAATATCTCACTAATTAACCCAGGCTGTTATTAACTCACTTTGTAGCCTAGACATGAGCTTGGACTATGAGGCCCATCTTACAGTTTAATTTTTATGTAATTTGTTTTAAACATAAACAAATGAAAGGTCATCTAAGTCTGTATACAGAGCTGAGATTTGAGTATCTAATTACAGAGCTATGGTTCAATTTAGTAATTGCTTTGTTTACTTTTTTAGTATATTTTTCTCCTGTGATAGTAGAATGTGACAAACTGGAGAAAAACAATTATGCTAAGTACTGCTGTATTTTGCTCCCATGATTTGCCAAGCTTGCAAGGATTGTATTTTCCCTCCTTTGAGATGACTTTATACTTGGTGATAGCTGTTGTATTGTAAATTTTGTCTTTGGTTACATTAAGAGGCATGAAACTTTTGAAGTGTCTGCCATATGTTAGCATTAATTTTGTTACAGATAAGAAAACTCAATTGTATTTTCTGCCCTCCCTTCCTTCACAAGGTCTCATTTAGCTCAGACATGCTTTAACTCACTATGTAACCATTGATGACTTTGAATGGCTGATCTTCCTACCTCTGTGTACCCAAAGATGTCTGCCACCATATTTGCCTTTTAGGTTTTCTTTTTAAGGTGGTACTGTGTTATATATTTAGGAAGTCTCTCACTGAGTACACTCTAGCCTAGAACTTAGCTATGTAGCTCAGGTCATCCTAGGCTTGGTACCGCTCTCTGCCTCCTTAGTTACGGGGGCTTATAGAGGTGTGTGTGCTGCCTCTGTTCTTTGCTCTGCATTGTCATTCCCTTTCCCTGCCCTTCCTTCTCCTTTACCCTTCTGATTCCTTTTTTTTTTTTTTTTTTTCCCTTGAGACAAGGTTTCTCTGTATTTAATTGTCCTGGCTGTCCTGGGAATTCTTGCCCTGTAGACCAGGGTGGCTATGAACTCTAAGATCCACCTGTCTCTGACTCCCTAGTGCTAAGATTAAAGGGCATTTGCTGTCACCACCTAGCTGATTTTACCTTTCTTAAAAGTGTTCTATTTCAGGGATTGGCTGGAGAAATGCTCCAGCCAGTTAGTTTAACATGGACTATTCTTTGCATGTTTTGATTTCTAACATTCACATAGCAGCCCACAACTGTTCATAACCCCAGTCCCAGGGGATCAAATATCTTCCAAAGGTATTATACTCATGTGGTGCATAGACATGGGTTCAGGCAAAATACTTACATATATAAAATAAAAGTAAATTTAAAAAATAAAATTAATAGTAATAATAAATTTTTTAAAGTGATCTATCTAAAAAGAGGGAAAGTATTTGAGGATTGTCATGTACTAGGGGCTCTGGGGTTCAGACACAAATTTCTGCCCATCAAAATTTAGCAACTACCTTCTAATCTTATGTACTTACCTTCCTAATCGCTCCTTTTGGAAATAAATATTTCTGTTGTTCTCTGGCAAAAGTACAATTTCTAGTAATCCCTCCTACTCTTTTTTGCATTGTGATATCATTTGATTTTTGTTTTGGGAACAGTCTAGCCTCCAACTTGTAGCCAAGGAGGACCTTGAAATCCTTTGTTTCTACCTCCTGAGTACAATGTCACTAACGTTTGTGTTGCACTCAGATAGGGTGTTGAGGGCCTCATGCATGCTTGTATTATTGTTTTCCTATGTCAGCTAGTTAGTACTCTCATCTCTTTCCTTACCTTAGAAAAGGGAAAGCAATGTGTATTAAAGTCATAAAAATTCTTGACAGCGGAGTGTCAAGATATCTTTCAGGTAAAAGATTCTTTAGAGAGCTATGTTAGAAGATGTAACAGCCACACCTCAGAACAGGAAATTTCTTACTTTATATACTTAAAAGGGTAGTGGTCTCTGCCTGGAGATAAATTGATCTTGTCCTACTGACTTTATGGACTTCTGCCTTGTAAACAACATGGTGAGTAGTTTGTCTAGAGTACCCAGGATAAGAAAGAGGCTGCAGAAGGGCACTAGCTAATTCCCCCTACAGTAGCAGCATGTGTAGTCTGACGTGCGTGCACTTTTGTATGTAGAAGCTTATAAATTTAAACTGTCTTCAAATATTTTTTAATGTGTTTTCAAGTTTCTTCTTCTTTTTTTTTTTTTTTTTAAATCATTTCTTTAGAGCATCTGTGTTGAAATTGCACTGAGGGACCAAGTTGGGTTTGATGTTAACAGTGGCAACGTTTCCATAAGCAGTCTTGAGCATCCCTTTCTACTTAGTCATCTGTGAAATTAGACATCAGTAAGAGAAATATTGAAGATGAGAGATTGAAAAAACACTTTAAGAAGCCAAGCCTAGTGGCACACATGTGCCAGGCAGAGAGGAGCAGGTTGATCTTCATTTCTGAGTTTGAGGTTAGTTTGGACTCCAATGTGAGTTCCAGGCTAGGCAGGGGCTACACAGAAACTATCTAGTGGAAAAAAAGCAAAAGAACAAAAAGGGGGGAAAAAAATAAGCATTGAGACCCCTGAATACAGAAAGAGCTAAACCAGGCATGATGGCTTAGGTCTGTAAGTTTAGCACTTGGAGAGACTGAGAACATGGGCATGCAACACACACACACACACACACACACACACACACACACACAGAGAGAGAGAGAGAGAGAGAGAGAGAGAGAGAAGGGAGATGAGTGGAATCAACTGAAGGCTTATACTTTAATAATTTTTTGACTCTATATCATTGTGATATCTACCAATTCTTAATCTTTTGGTCCTTGTTTAAAAGTAGAAATTAACCTAGATGAGTATTTGATCCCAGCCTCCAGAAGGTTGAGATAGGATTGTGAGTTCAGAGACAGCATGAACTATGATTCAAGACCTTTCTTGATTCCCCCATTAATCACCACTCCAAATATTCATCTCAACTTCTTGAGTTTTTTGTTTTCTGAGATGGATCTCATATATCCCAAACTGGCCTTGAAATGGAACTCACAATACTTTCAAGTACTCCTTCCAAGTTCTGAGATGATAAGTATTTTCATCATACCCAGTTTAGATGGAATATTTTTAGGAATAATACACAAGAGTACTGGCTTTAAAAAAAAGTTTTTAACTTTTAAGTGCTAAGGTTTAGGGGTACTGTTTTATGTTTATAAATTAAGGAAGAAAATATGTTTAAGATTTATGTTTTTTTTAAGACAGAGTCCTTTTATGGGCCAGAAGAATGACCTTGAATTTGTGGCCTTCCTCTTACCTCATTTTCCTCAATGCTATATGGTGTTGGGTATGAGCCACTATACTCAGATGGAAGTTTCTCTTGAGTGGAGAAACTTTTATTGACATATACTGCTTTTATTACATTTTTTCTTTATTATTATTATGAACAAAGAAGTCACACTTTCTATCCTTCTATATATATCCTTATTCTTTTTATTACATTTGAACACTGTTGTTTATACTTGCATTTATGGAAATGTTTCAACCGTTTTTGTGGTTTCATAAAGGATTTTTTTATATATTGTGATATGAACTTGGGGATCCTCACTTTAAGCACAGACTACACTACCTGAGCATATGAATTTTAAACTAATAAAAAATTAAAGTATCAACTTGGTATGGGACCTCAAAGGTAAATGTTTCTCCTTAGGACTCTTGATTTTTTATCTAGTGTGTTTATCCATGGTCCCATTCTAGTATATCCAGATTTTTCTCTTTCAGTGAGAAAACACACTCCTTTAAACTACGATTGTTTTCTTGGTACTTTTAATTTTTTTTCCATTTTTATTGTTTATTAAATTTTATGTGTTTTGCCTTTATGTATTTCTGTGTACTACTTGTGCACCTAGTTCCCACAGAGGCCAGAAGAAGGCACTAGATCCCCAGGAACTGTAGTTAAAGACTCACTCATGTGAGTACTGGGAATTGAACATAGGTCCTTTGAAGAGCCACCTGTATTCTTACCTCCCTCTTTTTATCTTTTAAAACCTTCTTGCTTCATAAAGATGTTGAATTAGAAAGGATTTTAATGGTGGATCAATTGGGTCAGTCGTTCAAAAAGCTTATATTATGACCCAAAAACTAATATAGTCAAAATCTTCAGGAGAATGTTGTGGCACATCTTTATGCCCAGAACTCAGGAAGCTGAGTCAGAAAGATTTTGTGAGTTTAAGGACAACCTTGGGCTTCATAGTGAGATCCTCTCAAGAATAAGAAGTGATGGGGGAGACAGAAATGTAAGATTCCCAGGAGAAGCTGGTAGGCTATACTGGCCAGAATTGACAAATTCCAGCTTCAGTGAGCGACTGTACTTTAATAAAATGTAGGGGGATTGAGAAAGACAACTTGACGATAATTTCAGACTGTGCTTATTCACATAGATGTGTACATTCACATACCCCATATACACTTACCAAATAAATGAGACTACTAATGTTTGATTTTGAGGCTAAGCATTACTATGATCTTTTTGACTCCAGCCTCCCGAGTTCTGGAATCATAGGCATGTGCGACCAGCTAACTGAAAAGCTTAATTTTGTCTGCTCTCATAACTTCTTTCATATAATGATTGTAAAGTCTACATCAGAAATTGTTAAGCAAAGACTCTATCTGAGGTATTACATGGCTTCCAAGAAATAGGTACATTTGGGACATGTTTTTAAAAATTCCTGGTTCAGTTACACACACTATTCCATTTGTGTTTACCCTGTGTGTGTGTGTGTGTGTGTGTGTGTGTGTGTGTGTGTGTGCATGCATGCATGTGTGCACACATGTGTACTCAAATAGAGTTTATAAATTTATTATTTACAAAAGTAGCCCAGTGTAGTAATTCTTTATACAACATTCATTATCAGGTACAATAAAATACTCTAATTTGTTAAGATTCTGGATTTGATAGGTCAGAGGAAAAGGGGTGACATGTAAGACAAGCCATGTAGGTGAATTACAGTGAAAGAAAAGGGAGGATATGATGGTCTGATTCTTTTAAATCGACACTTACTTGTGGGTGTGTGCACATGCACATACATGCCACAGTGAGAACTTAGAGGGCATAGAACAACGTAAGGAGTCAACTCTCCTTCTTCAAGCTCCCTTACTTACTAAATCATCTCTCTGCCTTGGATCTAAGTCCTCAAATCCTGCTGAATTTGTCACTGTTTCTCAGCGTTTTGACAGGGCTAGAATCCAAAGCCTTGCACAGATGGGTCTAATTGCTCTACCACTGAGCTATACCTACAAACCTGAAATAAATCTCAGGAAAACAAAGCTACTGCTTTTTGAGGCTGTTTTTGAGTCATGGATTAAGAGAAAGGGTCTCTGGTTAGATATTCTCTGCTCCAACCAATTTGAGATTAATTCCTAAACTTGCAGTTTATACCGCTGACACTGTTTTTCTACTCTTTGTTCTACAGGGGTTGATAGTCCTTGGGGAGGCACCTTTCCCAGACCATACAACAGACTTATTTTCACTTAGTTCTGAGGTGAAGACAGATCATGGGACTGATAAATTGGTAAGTATAAAAGATAGAAAAGTGGAAAGAAATAGGTAGCTCTTAACAGTTTCAAGCAACTGTAGACAGCTTAAACACAAAGTTACATACAGAGTAGTGGTTGGGAGGGAGGGATGAAGGGAGTTCTTTTTCAGTAAAATGCTAGAGATGAAACTTGGTAGAGGTCTTGTCTGTCATGCAAAAAGCAAAGCTCTGGTGAGGCACTGCATAATTCCAGCACTTGAGATATCAGAATATCAAGATTATTTTTTGTTTTTATTTTTATTTTTTGCTACATTGTTTGAGCCAAGATTAGGAAACATTCGACCCTATCTCAAAAAAAAAAAAAAAAAAAAAAAAAAAAAAAAAAAAATTGAAAGTTGGATTAGCCTTCCAGAGAGGAAGACATACAATATATATGTCCTATTTAGCGTCAGACATCATTTGGGAAGAAGATTGTAAGAGTCAGAGATGTTGGGTGACAACTAGGAAAGAGTGTCTTTTCATAGCAGGTCTGTTGCACATGTGGTTATGACAGTATGTATAAGACCTATACAAACTCTCTAGCTAGACAAAATACCATCATAGAGAAGAGAGGTAGGTAGGCCAGCCCTAGATACATGAGACTGTCTCCAAATTAAAAGGAGGAGAAGGAGATAAAACCAAAGCAGAGAGAAAGACATGTGCAGTCAGTTACTTTTCATAAAATGTTAAGATAATTCATTGGGGTCAAGGAATGTGAGGAATCACCTCATTGAATTTATATATCATTTGAAGAAATCTGTAAAGTTTTATAAATCAGTTGTTCTGAGGCAAGGTTAAGTTAAAGCATCAGAGTCTCAGTCTCACTGCTTCAGCTTCTGAAGTGCTATGATTAATTGATTACTAGAATGGACTACCATTACATAAAATAATGTCTTTCCTTGTCATTTAGCATGCATGTGTGCTGGGGAGGGGAGTGAGTGTAAGGATGGTATCTGGTGTTTTCTTGTTTGCTTTCCACTGTTGATATTGAGATTCTCATTATTATCCAGTTTTCCAGTTCAGCTAGTCTAGCTCAATAGCTCGCTCCAGGGGCTCCCTTGTCTCTGTTTCCCTGGCTCTGGGATTATAGGAGGGCTGCCATTCTGGCTCATGATTATGAAAGCACTGGGAGTCAACATTCATGTCCTCATGCTTGCTTGGCAAATGTTTACTCACTGAACCTACTATCTGCTCAGCTCTCTTTATTCAGTTCCTTATTTCAGAATAGATTCTTCACCATTAATCTTATTTGGTATGGTTTCTTTTTTAGATTCATTTGCTTGAATTATCTAGTTATGACACTGGGATCACATTTAGAATGACTCTTACATTATTTTTATTTGTTTACTTTTTTTGTTTTAGTTTTTTGTTTTGAGGTAGTCTGTGACTAAGGTGCCTTGACTGACCTTGGAGAACATTATCTGGAAACCAAGATGTGGGTCTTGCTGTCTGTATCATTGATTATAAGATTTCTCAATAGATAAAGCCAAGAAACTTAACTTCTGGTGTTCATGTATCTGTAACATATCTAATTTTGTTTCATTATCTGTTCATCTGTATGTTTTAAAAATCATGAGTAGGAGCAATCCCAGAACTACTAGAAAGACTTTGGGCACAATCAAGAGTTTAAAATTAGGGGATGGAGAGACATGGCTCAATTGTTAAGAGCATATGTTGCTTTTGCAGAGGACTAAACCTATGTAACTGTAGTTGTAGGGGATCTGATGCCTTTTTTATGTGGTCACCAGACACACATGTGATTCACATGCATACACATGCAGGCAAAATACCCATATGCATAAAATAATCTAAAAAAAAGATTGAGACCAACCTGGCTACATAGTTAAATTCTGTCTTAATAAACAAATCAACCCTTGAATTAGTAATAGTTCATCATAATAGTTTTCTCTTTGTTATTGATAGTTAACTTGGTTTTGTTTTGATATTTACTATTGCAGTCCTCAGCCTCCAAAATGCTGCAGTTAGAAATGTGTGCCACCACATATGGCAATAATTATATATTAATTATATATTAATTAGAATATGTGCAAGAATTTTATGATTACTAGTTTATATACTGTGAGAAATAAATTTACTATCCTAGAATACAATGTGTACAGAATGTCAATGCTATCTATCAGACAACCCAAACTGTTTTTTTAAGTAGAAATTTTCTTTGTCGGTTTGTTTGTTTATAAGGTCTCTCTACATACCACTGACTGTCCTGGCTCTGTCTCTTGAGTGCTGGCATGTCCTACCACACCTGGACTTCCTTATATCTTTTATGGTAGTTAATAATATTTTTGCGATTTGTGATAGGGGTGAATTTGTTCATGAATACTGTATTCTACTTCTCATCCTAATCACCCACAAAATAGTTGAGGGTTTTGGTTTTGAGGTTTTTTTGTGGGGGAGGGGCTCAAGAAACAATAGTGTATGGTTTTAAAAGTTATATTCTCTCCATCTTTTTTATTTCTTTTTAGCTCTTTTTCCCATCCACCTTTAGTTTTGGATTATCTTTTTATTGGTTTTTGTATTTGTGTACACAACTATACTTGAACATTTTTGTTGTAGTTGATATGTTTATGTTGTTTGCTGTTTCAAGGTGAGATCTCATTTGCCCAGAAATTTAGTATGTGGCTGAGAATGTCTATGGCATCCTCTTCTACCTCAGACCTTGCCTCTAAAAGCAAAGCAAAGCAAAACAAAACAAAAATCCTCCTTATGTAAATATAGTTTAAATGGCCATTTAATCCTAAATTCAAAATTGAGGATTTTGTTTAATGAAAACATTTCTTCCTTGAGTACATAATGTCAGTAAAGCATTCTATATTGGCTATTTTTTATTCTTTTCATACTCATCCTACTTTACAGAAGTGATGAAGAAAACAACTGAACTATTAAGTATTAATATACTTTCTCAGAAGAAAGGCATGATAAAAATGTAGCCATTGCTGTTTTTCAAAATAACGTTCTTACCTTTGGTTAAGCATCACTAATTTCTTTTCCTTGAGTTTTTGCATTCACTGGGGATGTTGAGTGTTGTTTCCCAACCTGACAAAGGTTTGAAGGTGATGTGGGTTGTGTTTATGTTGTGAGTACCGTTAGTTAATAAAGAGTCTGTTTTGGTCTGTGGCAAACCAGCTTATAGGCAGGCAGGAAATTTAAGCATAGATAAAGGAGGAGGACTGATGCTGATGTTAGGAAAGATTCTGTGAGCTGCTACCCAAAGAAGCAAGATGTAAAGAAAAATAGGTAAGCCATGATCAACGAGGCAACACACAGATTAATGAAAGTGGGTTGTGTTAAGTTGTAGGAACTAGCAGGTAATGAGCCTGAGCCATTAATTATAAACAGCTTGTAATTAATATCAGTCTTTGTGTGATTATTTAGGATTAAGCAATTTGAGCCGGACAAGCCAGAAACTTCTGGCTACATGAGGATAAAATTAAAAGGATAGAAACCGGCTAGGAGATATTGATCCATAACAATTCCTTTGAGTAAAATTAGCTGTGAATAACTAAGTTAAGCAATAAGGATTTGCAAGGTGGTTTGCAGTTGCTATTTCCTTACATTATACATTGCAATAGTGTATATAGATATAAATCCTGGTTATAGGTTTATTGGACTTAAAACAACATTCCTTTTGAAATTTTGAGAATAGTAATTCTGGCGGCTAGGGATGTAAACTTCTGGTTCAGTAGCTAACACCATATAAGCCAGGCATGGTGTTAGATACCTACTGTCACTACACTGGAGGATGGCAGGGGGTAGAGATAAAAGTATCAGAAGCTTAAGGTCATCCTCAGCTGTATAGTTTGAGGTCAACCAGGGATGCATGAGAATATATGTCTCAAAATATATAGACACATAATCATGTAGATTTTCTTTAATGGTCAGTCCACAAACAGGAAAGTATAGTCAGGTTTGTGACCCCATTTTAAAATGAACTGATAACAGATAAGTAACTTAGAATGGAATTTTCAGTCTCCCACTTCTATCGGGCTGACAAGATGACTCAGCTGGTACAGGCACTTGCTACGAAAGCCTGGTGACCTCAGTTCAGTCTTATGCATCTACATAAAATCGGAAAGGAGAGAACTAACTCCACATAGTTGTCTTTTGCTCTCCACACACAGACCTAAAATAATATATTAAAGAACAAAACCTTAAAATTATGCTATGTATGATGGGGGCTTTGAGCTAAGAAGTGGTTCATTAGAAAGTTTTAAAACATTTTTTACAATTGATTTATTTTAAACCAAGAATACAAATTAAGTTCCTGTCACTCAATTAGCCTTGTAATTTTGATGTTTGTCAAGAAGTAACTAACCCCAACCAAACTGCTCAGTTTGAATTCTGTTTTACTCAGTTGAATAAACTGTTTTAGCTGAACAGAACTGATGTGTGTTAAGAATGGTATTTTAAGAAGATGTGGTATGGCACTAATTTAGTGACTGCTTTGTTTTCTTGCTGTTTTGGTCATATCAAACTTGAATTCTAGGCAACTCCCCTCCCTTGACTTTGCAGACGCTCAACTCTTTAGTCTGTGTCTATTATGTGTTTCAGGACACTGATTTTTAGAGACGGGAGAACGAGAACACCTGTATATTTTTGAGGGCTCTTTGTCACATCTTTTTTGATTTAGCCAAGAGGGCAGATTATCATATCCATTGGTTATTTTTTCCATTGCTTATGTTAATTGTTTTATGCTTAGTTACAATAAAAAATAATTAGGATATCCCTCATTACTTCTAATTCCAAAAGATATTTTGTGGCCCTGCTTTGGACAAACAAGGATTATAAATGCCTTCTGCCTGCCACTTTAAAACTTTTCTATCCTTTTATCCAAATGTGAGCTATGTAAGTGGAGTTCATCTGAATGTTAAAAAGAAAAAGCTCATGGAAGCTCTATGATAATGCTGACTCTGGGTAGGAAAATCTGATTCTTTGGCTCTTCTTATAGTTTAAGACAGGGTCTCCTGGGTGATGGTTTAATCTCTGTAGTCAAAGCAGAGGCAGGTGGATCTCTGAGCCTGAAGTCAGCCTGGTCTTCAAAGTGAGTTCCAGCACAGCCTGATTTCTCTACATGCAGAGAACCCTGTCTTTAAAATACGGAGAGTTGTGCCTCGGTGTGTAACCCTGGCTGACCTGGAACTTGCTATATAGATCAGATTGATCTATCTGCCAGGCTATTTCATGGAGTGCTGAGGCTAAAGTATGTGCCGCCACATCCAGATCCTTTTTATGTATATTGGAAGTCTAAAAGACATTTGAATTACGCTTTCATTTTCTGAGAACAGTAATTATGTGAACTGCAGTAGCATTGATCAAACCTAAGGTGCATCAGGGTCAGGATTGGTCATGAAATATTTGCATCTTTTAGATTACAGGATAAAGTATGTACTTTTTATCTTAAGACATTATAAATTTGCTTAAGAAACTGGGTGAATTCATACATATTTGTGAGTAGTGTATTTTTTCTAAGTGAAACATAATGGTTGGGTTTAGTATTTTAATGAATTTTTTTGTTTTCAAGACTGATTTTATTGTGTAGACCTGGCTATCTGGAATTCACTCTCAAATTGATTCACCTGCCCCTCCCTCCCTGGTGCTGGGAGTGAAGGCTTGGACCACCACCATCCAGCTCAAAATCTCCCTTTCTTTAATAATTTATTTTATATACATTGGTGTTTTGCCTGCATGTACGACTCTGTGAGGGTGCCAGATCCCCTGGAACTGAAGTTACAGTTGTGAAACTCCACGTGGGTGTTGGGAATTGAATCAGGGTCTTCTGGAAGTGAAGCCCATGTGCTTAACCACTGAACCATTTCTCCATCCCCCAAAAGTCTTTTTAATATAATAGGTCCATTTTATGTTTCTAGAGTTACCTTCTAAACTAAATTTCAACACTGGAACTTCTCTCTTTTATAACAATACCTGGCTCTTTCATCAGAGAAAAAAAAACATAATTTTTTATTTAGATATGTATATCTATAGACATAAAAATTAAAACTAGCAGTTGAGCAGTAGCTTGCTGTGAGTGATATGACTCTGATTTTACTGTGTTTCCCTTTAGGGAAGCTTGTTTCTGTAATGAACTTTTTTTTTTTTTTTTTTTTTAACTTTATTTATTTATTTGCCTTGGTGTTTGCCTGGAACTGGAACTACAGACAGTTGTTAGCTGCCATGTGGGTGCTGGGAATCGAACCCAGGTCCTCTGGAAGAGCAGACGGTGCACTTAACCACTGAGCCATCTCTCCAGCCCCTGTAATGAACTTTTATAAATTTGTTTTATAATAAGATTTGTTAAGAATTCTGTCAAGTGTCTTTGAAAAACTCATACGCTGGGTTGAGTGGTGGCAAACACGTTGAACCTCAAGCATTCAGAACGCATGCAGATAGGCTGATCTTTATGAGTGTCAAAAAATGAAAATAAGCCTCTCAATCTCTTTTCTAAAGAAACTTTAATCAAATGGAGAATCAACATTGGTAACTTAGAACTTCTAGAAAACACAAATCAAGCTGCTTTCAGAAGTTTGGTGCTGAAACATTTTTTTAAATTTTATTCTGTTTCTGAGACCATATACTATGTAACACAAGTTGTGGTTCAGGTCTTTCGTAGTCCAAGCTAACCTGTAGTTTGAAATGGTTTTGCCTCTTGCCTTTACAAATACATCACATCATGTTTGGCTATGTTTTAAGTGAACATGAAGTTGCCTATTTGTACATACATGCAAATAGTTGACAGTCAAAGCATTTTGGAGTTGTTTGGAACCTCTCCTCAACTGTACTGTTGTAAATCTGGAAATGAGCTATAATGTCCTATATCACTAGTTAATATTAACCTAAACCTTAAATTTTTCTTGTTTTTCATGTGTCCTCCCCCAGTGCTTGTTTTGTTTGGTGTTTGGGGAGTAGGGTGAGGAGGTGGAGACAGGGTTTCCCATAGCGGAGGATGCCCTTGGTCATCATGCCCCATCCAAAAGCAGACCTGCTGTATCAGATTCCATTCCTTTTTCTTGCTGTAATATTTGTACTTTTTCAGATTCCTTGAAAATAGTAAATCTTCACAAACATTTCAGAGGCTGTTTAGGCTTATCTGGTGTTTTGTTGTGTTCTGGTTTGGCTATGTAGTTTTGTATGGCTTTGAACTCTTCATTTCTGCCTCTGTTTCCCAGGTGCTTAGATTACAGGCCTATATTACCATGCCCAGTCTATATTATCTGACTGTAAAGGAAAATTTAACTTACAACAATTTGGGGTTTGCTTGTGTGCATGTGTACTCCCCCCCCCCCATTTATAGTGCTTCAGGATTAAGCCTAAGGTATTAGGCATGCTAGACAAGTCCTCTTTAAATTTACTTTTTTCAAAATAGTATTTTAAATTTTTTTATGTGTATGCGTGTTTTCCTTACATTGTATCTATGTACCACATGTGTGCCTGATATGCACAGAGACCAGAAGAAGGTGTCAGATTCCTTGGAACTGTAGTTAAAAACTGTTAGCTGCATGTGGGTACTCAGGTCCTCTGAAAGAGCTAGCAACCAGTGCTTTTGACTACGGAGCCTTCTTTCTATCTGCCCAAAAGTTTATATGATTTTTTTTTTTCTTTTTAAGGCTAGAGCATGGCACACACTTGTGGTCTTAGCTAGTTAGGGGACTAATACAGAGGATCAGGATTGCAGGTTTTATTTCAATCTTGGAAACTTAGAATTTGTCTCAAAATAATATATAAAAAGAGGGATAGGAATATAATTAATTGGTAAAGTGCTTGCTGACCTTACACTAGGCCTTAGTTTCAAGCACAAGTGCCCCCCCCCATGCAAGCCCCCACACATATAGGTGTGGTGATATGTTGAAAGAAATTTCAGGATGCATGAATGAATCATGTGGATCCAGACCTTAAATGCATTCTGGTTATTTTACCCTTTAAGTATTTTCCTACTCGTGGGTATGGTCATTTTTAATATATCATTTTGGCATACCACAGTTTATACTATCAATCAAATGTGCTTGTGGATTATTTGCAGATGTCATTAAAATTTCTGTGCCTTCCTCCTACACACACATCCTTTTTAAGAAAGCTAAGGAAAAGTAAGAACATGAATGGAAAGAGGCATTAAGGAAGGAATACCTTTGGTCATTTTAAAGATTTAATTATTTTAGGTACTGGAGAGATGGCTCAGCAGTTAAGAGCAGTGATTGCTCTTCCACAGGACCCTGGTTCAATTCCCAGCATCCACATGGCTGCCTACAATTGTAACTTCACTTTTAGGGCACCAGACACCCTCACTATTCAGGCAAAACATCAATGCACATGAAATAAAATTTTTAAAATATTTTATTATTTTGTCATTATTATTGTACTGCAACATGGCATGAAGGCAGACATGGTGCTGAAGAAAGAGCTAAGAGTGGAGAAGCTGCATCTTGACTAGAAGTGAACTGAACACTGGGCATGGCTTGAGCATATATGAGACCTCAGAGTTCACTCTCACAGTGACAGCCGGCTTCCATCAGGGCCATACCTACTCCAACAAAGTCATGTCTCCTAATAATGACATTCCCTAGATCTTATGGGGGCCAATTACATTTAAATTACTAAGATTATTTATACTTCAAAGATATCATATGATTGCGCCCTCCTCACCCCAACCCCTCTTTTTTTATCTTTATCATGAGGAAGAGTCTCATATAGTCCACCCTACCCTTCATGTCTTGTTCCTTCTGCCTTTGCCTCCCATGTGCTGCGTTTATCACTGTACTCCCAGATCTCTTACCTTTTTTGAGACTTGTAAATATAAACATTGTTTTGAATATTGAAGCTATAAAGTTTCCTTACACAGCTTTATTGTTTATATTCTTATATATTTGATATTCGTAAAGGTAGTCGTTAGCCCAGCATGCACTAAACCCTGGGTTTGATCTTATAGCACTGAATAGAAAATAAAACAGCAGGTAGTTACGTTCATTTGAAATTTGTATTGGTGTACAGGTGGGTGTATGTGTATGTTCATATTGAGTGCTGAAGCAGGAAGCAACATCAGGTGTTATCTTAGCAACTTCTACGCTTTTTTTTCTGAGATCGTGTCTCTCGGTGAATTATTTGTGATTTTAATTTTTATGTGTCTGGGTATTTTGCCTCTTTCTATGTAGGTTTGTGCAACCACATGTATTTCTGGTAATTGTGGAGACTAAAAGCATAGGACTCCCTGGAATTGGTGTTACAGGAGGTCATAAACTGCTAGGTAATGCTGGGACTCAAACCCATGTCCTATGAAAGAGGAGTCAGTGATCTTAAGTGTAGAGCCATCTCTCCAGTCTTTTTTTTTCCCCCCCTTTCAATTATGTGCATGTTTGTGTTTTGAGTGTGGGCTTTTTATATTAGTATAGTACCTGCAGAGGTCAGAAGAGGGAGTCAGATTCCTGGAATCTGAAATTACAAGTGGTTATGAGACACTGGATGCTGGTGCTGGGAACCAAGCTGCAAGGCCAGTATAAAGGTTTTTTTTTGGGTTTTTTTGTTTGAGATAGGTTTTCTCTGTGTTGTCCTGGCTGTTCTGGAGCTCACTCTATAGATTGGTCTGGCCTCAAACTCCAGAGTGCTTAGATTAAATCATGCACCACACCACCCCCTACCCTCTAGCCTGCAGTACATACAGTCTTAACCACTGAGTTATTGCTCCAACATCCACAACTACTTTTTTTTTTTTTTTTCATTTCTTAATCTATGTGCTATTTGAGCTAATATTTTGTTCAGGGATCTAAACTCAAGTTATCATGTTTGTATGCCGTGCACTTTACTAAGTGAGCCATCTCCCCACCCATTGCTTGAGATTTTAATTTTGTTTTGTGTCGAAAAATATGTGTAAGCCAAGACGAAAATTGCACATAACTTTAATTTCAGCACTCGGAAGGCAGAGGTAGGTGGATCTTGAGTTTGAAGCTAGTCTGGTCAACAGAGAGAGTACTAGGGAAACAAAGAAAAAAACTTACCTCCAATTTTTTAAAAAAGAGAGAGAAAGCAAAGCATATATACATTTTGTGTGTGTGTGTGTAAGTGATGTGGGAATATTTTAAAACAAAATAGAGCTGACATCCTAGATCTGTGGTACAATACTTGCCAGATAAGCTTAGGGTACTGAGTTTGATTCTCAATACCATGAACTGAAAAAAGTTCTGAAAAACAGATTTTCTTGGTGCAGCATTAGAGGAAGAGTCATGTTACCATATAGTTGTTTTGCTAAACTTTTGTCCCTTAGAATTCTATTGTGATTCTTCCTCTGTCATTATGTACGTGCTATATGTGGCCTAGCAAATATTTGCGTTCCTCTTTCCTCCAGAGCTAATTGTCTAATTATTTTATCTCGGTTATGTATTTGCTTTGTTTATCAAGTTCATCATCAGAAATTTCAGTGACGTGGTGCTGCTGGGGTAAATGCCGATGTGTTTTGTATTTCTTTTCTTTACTCAGATTGAGTCTGTTTCTCAGCCTTCAGAAAACCATGGTATTCCTGTTAGTCATATTTCAGAGTCCTTGTCTACCACCAAATCATGTGGAGCGCTGAGACCTGTCAATGGAGTTGTTAACAGGTAAGTTTTTATATCTTCTACTTCTTACACTTAATGCCCATGGAAAAGTTGAAATTGGAGTCCCTAGTTATTCTCAGCAACTACTGGCTAAAGAAGCCCTGTTACTGAGTAATAATTTGTATGTCTTGTTTTTTTCCCTCGAGACAGGGTTTTCCTGTAGTTCTGGCTGGCCAGGACCTCTGTAGACCAGGCTAAGCTAGAAATTAGAAATTCAAATGCATATGTCTCCCAGTACTTCTATTTAGTATGCTTAGGTAATCCTTTGCACCTCTCATTGTCTAAAAGGGACTGGCCATTGAATAAAACAAAATACTAAAGTTAAATTATGTGATGGTTCCTAAGTTCCCTGTGAATGTGAATACAATATATTTATCTTTAAGATTCATTATTCACATGAAAACTGTTTCTAAGACTTCATTAATATTTACAAACATTTCTTACCAATCTTGATTTTTCTTTTCTATAATTTTTATTAGGTATATTTCTGTTATGGGGGAAAACTTTGAGTCAGATGTAGTTGTTGTGCACCAAGAGCCTGGTGAGCACACACAGATGAGTGTCCATTCTCATCTAGAGTTGACCCACTTCTGTAGAAGTAGGTTTGTTTGTGTCTGAACATTTGAAAATCAGGAAATGGAACTCACATTAGAGGCTTTGTTTCCTCTGTGCTCTGAAATGTGTCTTCCTCCCTTTTTGTAGTCTTCAGCCTGTTATGGCAGACCATGTTCCAGGTGATAGCTCTGATGCTGAGGAACAATTACATAAAAAGCAACGGCTGAATTTAGTTTCTTCATCATCTGATGGCACCTGTGTGGCAGCCCGAACTCGGCCTGTACTGAGCTGTAAGAAACGGAGACTTGTTAGGCCCAGTAGCGTTGTTCCTCTTTCTAAGAAGGTGAGTATTCAGAAGATCAGCCTATCTATCTCAACCTCACTCCATTTACCCAATGCTGTCCAAAGTTCGTTAGTCCCAAAGGTTTCCCCAGGAGCCTTTAAAAAGTACTAAGTTTCTTTCTTTCTTTTTTTTTTTTTTTTATAATTTTTTTTAAACTTTATTTATTTATTTATTTGCCTTGGTGTTTGCTTGGAACTGGAACTACAGACAGTTGTTAGCTGCCATATGGGTGCTGGGAATCAAACCTGGGTCCTCTGGAAGAGCAGATGGCACTCTTAACCACTGAGCCATCTCTCCAGCCCCAAAAAGTACTAACTTTCTAAACCTGCTCCTCCTCAGAGTTTGGTTTAGTTGCTTTGGAATTATGATTGAATTTTTTTCCCTTTTAATTTTTGAGTTAGCATGCTGTGTTTGTGGCAGTTTCACATGTACTATTGTACTTTGTTCATAGGAGGGTCTTGCTTTTCAAAAAGCTCTTATTTAAATGACTGCGGCCAGATTTGAAAACTCCTGGCTTGAGTTTTGAAACAAAATGGAAGAGACTCTGGAAGTTTAAGTGCTGCCATGAACACTTATTTCTCAGTCTTCACTGTTGATCAAGTGGTGGAGCAGTAAACCCTCCTGACCATCTCTTGCTTATTCCTCCTATGTTTTCATTTTGAGACAAGGTTTCTTCCAGACGAGGATGTTGTTAAATTCTCCCCCTCATCTCCTGTGGAAAGGTGTGAACCACCAGGCCTGACTCCTGCTTTTGAGATTGTTTGCCTATTTTGGTTTGGTTTTGTTGTTGTGTTGGTTTTTGTTTGTTTGTTTGATACAAGGTCTCAACAATGTAAACCAAGTTGGCCTGAACCTGATTCTCTTTCTTGGGTCTAGGGATTACAGGTGTATGCCATTTTGCTTTTTTTCTGATGGTCTGAGTGTTTTGCCCTCTGTGTTACTTGGTACATTTAGAGGTCAGAAAAGATTGTTGGATCCCCTTGGGCTTGGGTTACAATTTCTTGTCCTTGCTATTTTCTCCATCCCTCCCTTTCTCCTTTGTTCTTTTTTTCTTTCTTTGTCCTTTTGAGACTGTTTATTAGCTAGCCCCATGCTGGTCTTGAACTTGTAGGACTCCTGTCTTTACCTGAGGTCTGAAATGAAATGATATGCTGCTTTATCCAGCTTCCACTTCAGTTTCCAAGTTTATATTTCCAAACAGATGCTCACAGGAAATGGAGATGACTTCATAATTGTGATAAATTTTTGATTATTTATCTTTAGAATAGAAGGGCTTAATTTATTCTAAAACTTAGGAAATCTATATAATATAAATACTGTCATACCTGGCTGGTAAGTTACTAGGACAGAGTGTTTTTCCCTTATGAAATCTTCTGTTCTTATGCATTTACTTCTTTGTAAAATACTTGTCGAACTTTGATAAGTTCTTTGTTGTAGGTGTTAGTGATATAATACTGAATCAAAATGAAAGTCTTTACTCATACACTTGTGGTCCTTGTACCTCAGCCTCCTGGGTTGCTAAAATAGCAGGACTTAACCATGTTTTGATACTTTGGATTTTTTTATTTTTAGATTTATTTAGTTTTATTTTATGTATATGGTTGTTTCATCTACATGTTATTTGTAGAAATCAATACCTTTGTTAGAACAAAGACTTCAGTAAAATAAACTTGTTGGAAATAATTAAAAATGAGACTTAATGATGAATTATAAAGTATAAAAGGTCTTAAATTCCAGGATTGATGTTTTGAATTTTGACCTCTAGATTTTAATGTTAAAATTGACAAGAGGGGCTGGAGAGATGGCTCAGAGGTTAAGAGTGCAGACTGTTCTTCCAGAGGTCCTGAGTTCAATTCCCAGCATCCACATGGTGGCTCACAACCATCTATGATGACATCTGGTACCCTCTTCTGTATACAAAATAAATGAATCTTTAAAATTGACAGGAATGGGTCACAAACTATTTGTTGGAAGATAAAATCTAGAAGCAATTCATATTAGGGATGAATTAAAAAGAGAATGGAACTGAAAGGGGACATGACAGTAGTAATTCTAGAGCAACAATAGTCTGAAGGCTCTTTGTTTTGTTTGTTTTTCAAGACAGGGTCTCTGTGTAGCCCTAGCTGTTCTTAAACTTGATTTGTAGCCCAGTCTGGCTTCAAACTCACAGAGATCTGCCAACCTGAGCCTTCCCACTGCTAGGATTAAAGGAGCTCACCACCCAGCTCTAAAAGGCTCCGAAAGTTTTGAAGATGGTGGTCTGGTAAGATAGCTTAGCACAGATAAAGGTACTTGCTATCTTAGTACAAGTGCTTTGGTTTGATGTCTGGAACCTACACAGCAGAAAGAGACATCCACTCATGCGAGTTGTACTCTGACCGATACACACACAATGTTTTTAAATCGTTTTATTATTATTACTATTTTAAAAGTTCTCTGGGAATGGAGAGATAGCTCAGGTTAAGAGCACTGTTTGCTCTTGTAGCTGTAGGTTTCCAGCATCCATGTGATAAAATGTAATATGTTTTAACGGTGGTTCTGTGGAATTAAATTTAGGTCTCCGGAAGAGCAGCTAATGCTTTAACTGGTAAACCATCTCTCCAGCTTTTGATTTTTCTGAAAGTCTGTTATTTTAATGGAGAGATGTTTTGGTGTTTGGTTGGTTTGATTTTGTGTTTTGTTTAAGGTTTTTGGTTGTTAACAGTCTTACAGCCCTAATTAACAGTGTGGGATGGGTATTGTTTTTCTTCAAACAGTAAGTAATGGTATTTACATAAATATCATATTCAGTATCATTTTTTAAAGTAGGATCTACCATTGCAACTTACTAGGATTTCCCCTTCACTTTACCTAATCTAATTATTAGGAGAATTTTTTTGTGTGCAACCCCTCTGTAGCCTATCTTCAGAAAGAAGCAGTTGTGAAACGTTGATAAAGACTACTTTGTGGGCTGTACAGATGGCTAAAAGGTTAAGAGCACTGACTATTCTTCCAGAGGTCCTGAGTTCAATTCCCAGCAACCACATGGTGGCTCAAAACCATCTATGATGACATCTGGTGCCCTCTTCTGTATACTGTTTACATAATTAAAAAAAATTATGTTTACATAAATTAAAAAAAATAAGAAAGGCCACTTTGTTCTTAAATATTTAAGTCCCATTTTAAAAAAAAAATGCTGAAGACGTGTCTGTGCAAAGGCTGTGAATATATTTCAGAGGCCCTGATTTAGCACTCCAGGAGTGAAGGAACAATGAAGTAGCACTTCCACAGACTCTCTCTCTCTGTCTCTCTCTCTCTCTCTCTCTGTCTCTCTCTCCCAGCATTTGAGTAGTAGGGGTAGCAGCATCAGGAGTTTGGGGTCACTCTTGGCTACCTGAGACATTGTCTTCATTTATTAAAGGGGGAAACAGAAAAGACACAAATTGTAAGTAGTGTATGTTGCACAAACCTGTACTCTAGCATACAGGAAAATAAGAAAGGATTTGTGGGTGTTTTTTATTCTGGGAAACATAGTACAACCTTGTCTCAAAAAATAACAAGCCAGCATTCAATGAGGAAAACTAAAGTGAAAAGATTCTGAGCCGGAGAGGAGGGAGATGACAGTCTGGGGTAGAGTTTTGGTGTGCCTGTTTTGTTTTATTATGATAACTAGTCTTTTCTCTAGCATTCCGTTTCATTATGCCATTCCCCAACCATAGTCTTCTTGCAGATTGGGTGTTGCCTAGATGATGTTGTGAGTCATGCTTGGCAAGTGCTGGGCTTGTTCTTTGTAACACAATATTGTAGGAATTCTACATTAGATGGCTCAGCTTTTTGTTTTAAAGCATAAAAATGTAAAAGAAAAAGAAAAAGCTTGTGGTTTTAAATAATTAAGTCTTTGGAGGATTTAAGTTTATTCATTTAACTCTATCTTGTTCCTATGTAAGTAAAAGAAGTTTAATGAAAATAATTTATCCTTGGAATAAATCTAACAAAAAATTGTGAATGGGAACATTCAACATGCAAGATTTATTTTCCTTGTATATAGTCATGAGTTGTTTTGTTTTTGAAAATGGAGAACAGTTTGAGACATCTAATTGGTCAGAACTTAGATCATGTGCCACACTATACCCACAGAGGATATTAGATTTTTATCAGAAAAAAATTATCAGTTTTGTTTTGCTTTTCTCAGGTTCACCGGAATAGCACCACCCGCTCTGGCTGTGATGTCAATCCCTCTTGTGCTCTGTGTGGTTCAGGCAGCGTAAACACCATGCCTCCTGAAATTCACTATGAAGCCCCTCTGTTGGAGCGTCTTTCTCAGTTGGACTCTTGTGTTCACCCTGTTCTAGCATTTCCAGATGGTAAGAAAGACAACAGAAGTTAAAGTCTAACCAGTGAAATCTAACAGGTGAAAGAAAATCAGTGATGTCAGATCCTTGACATCACTTTCTGTCATCAGAAACTTGTCAGAATTTTGCTGTTTGATCCTGTGATTCATGTGGGAAGAGCAGTTCCCATAAGTCATCTTCTGACCTTGTTGTATACATATGGGGGTTAATAAAAGTAGGGGCTAGAGCAGTGGTTCAGGAGGTTAAGAATTCTTGCTCTTTTGAAGTGGACTTATGTTTGATTCCCAGCCCATCTGATGGCTCATAACCCTCTGTACCTCTAGTTTCAGTGTGTCTTTTCTAGCACCTGATGGTACTGTTGCACATGGTATGTTTTCATACATGCAATCAAAACAGGCATACAAATTAAATATTTAAAATAAAAAATAAGGGACTGGAGTTTACTAAGCAGTTGAGCAGTGGCTACTCTTCCAGAGGACCCTGGTTTCATTCCCAGCACCCACATAGTGGCTCACAACTGTTCCATGACTTCAATTTCCAGAGAATCTAACACCCTCTTCTGGCCTCCATGAGAACTAGGTACACATGTGGTGCACAGACTACACACAGCCAAACTATTCATAAATAAGATAGACTAAAGCAAGAGTCTGGAGAGATGGCTTAGTTGAATGATGGTATTAAAGAGAGGTGCCACCATGCCTTGCCTCCAAAGATTAATATTGTTTCAACTCCTTTTAGTTTTATAGATGGTTGCATTCTTACTATGTCATAGTGTAAATTTGGCTATATTAATTTCCCTGTCCTCAGACATAGTGTAAATTTGGTTATATTAATTTCCCTGTCCTCACTATGGAACAGGGAGTATGTCAGAGTCTCACTTATTCTGTACTGGCCTCAAACTCACACTGTAGCCAACAATGACTTGAATTTCTGATCCTCCTGCCTCCACCTCCAGAGTGCTGGAATTACAGCATGTGCATCACCACATTGGTTCTGTTCAAAGCTGAGCACTGAACGTAGGACTTTGAGAAGACAAGCACTCTGCCACCTGAGCTGCATCTGCAACCCACTGCTTCCATCAAATTTTTATCTATTAATTTATTGGGTGTCTTTTGGGGTTTCTTTGTCAGTTTAAGGCCAGCCAAGTCTACATAATGAGACCCTGTTTCTTTAAACAATAACAACAAAAGGTCAAAAGAGGACAAGGAAAGTGGCTCAGCAAGTAAAGGCACTACCTACACAAGCATGATTCGTGTTCAGTAGAAAGTTGGAAGTGGTGGCATAAATCTGTAATTCTACCTCTCCTTTAGCAGGATAGGAAGCAAAGACAGGAGAATTAGAAGTTTGCAGGTCAGCTATCCTGGAGTATATACTGCAACAGTAAAAGCAAGAATAAACTCTTTTTCAACAAGGAAACACAACAAGTAGTAATTTTTATTAAAAAGATAAGGCCAGGTGGAAGGTGGTGCATTGATCCTAGCACTCACTCCAGCATCTTCCCAGCCACTTTGGAGATACAGATACCATACCAGTGCACAGGGCCCACATGGCCTGTGTCCCCATACAGTGCTTCACGAAATTGAAACTGGAGAAAGTACTTGTTTAAGGAGAAGTGGGTGAAGGTTGGGTATGGGAAGCCCATACCAGCTAGGGCATGGAGTAGCCACAGGAGCCCATCTTTGCAGTTTCTGGAACTTCATCCAGTCTCCATGTCTCCCAGATCTCAGCCAGCTCTGCTAACAGGCCCAGACCCTACCAGATAAAGGGCACCCTGGCAGGAATGTGGAGCTTGTTCCTGGGTCGAAATCTTCTTCTGACCAAGGAACAGGTGGGCACAGGCCCTGGTACTTCATCCTGTTGGGAGACAGGGGATTGGCCATGGATCCTGGAAGGTTCTCAGACAGAGCCTTTTCTTGTTGTAAGCATGTATGTATTTAATCAATCTGGGCGTAGTTTATAGAAGCCATTCTGTGTGTTTTCCTTGGCTAGACAAGTTCGGACACACGGAATCAAGGCTTGGGAATTGCAGTGACAGTTGACAGTGTTGAGTTGCTCTTCCTGTGGACTCCCTCTCACTCAACTCTGACCTGATCTCTGTGGAGATTTCATCAAGGGACTGAGTGAGGTCAGGTCCCTGCTTGCATCAGTCCTAATTATGAGTCAGACTATGAACCTTGAAGCTAGTCATTTCTTCTAAACAGTGCTAGGGGGTAGGGCTGGGAGTGGTGACCTACACCTTTAATCCCAGCACTCAGGAGGCAGAGGCAGGTGGATCTCTGAGTTCAAGACTAGCCTGGTCTACAGAGCAAGTTCCAGGACAGTCTACATAGGCTACACATAGAAATTTTGTCTCAAAACAACGAAAAGAGGGGGAGGACTGGGTATGTAGCTCAGTGCTAGAGCTCTTGCCAATCATATGTAAAGCCCCTTGTTCACCTCCCAATGTAAATAATTATATGAAACCTTTCCTGTCCCTAGCTGTAGAAGGTGAGGGATTAGGGTGTGAACATTTATTAGTGTTGGAGGAGGGCATTGGGGGGTGGTCCGGCCTCCTGGAGACTGGGTTTCTCAGTATAACAGCTTTTACTGTATGGAAGTCTGAGTTCTGGCCTTGAACTCACATAGATCCACCTGCCTCTGCCTCTCCAGTGCTAGGATTAGAGTTGTACACCAGCACTGTCTACCACAGCCTTTGTTTTTTTAGCGAATCAGTTTAATTCCTACATGGAAATATTAGATGTGCATATGTGTTTGACCTGATAATAGCACCACCTGCTGGCTGGGAAGATCTATGCTGTTTTGTGAGAAACTACCAGGGTATATATATACTTGAGGGCACTATGACTTCCCAAAAGGAAGAGGAAGTAAGCATTGCAAAATACCTCAAGAGGTGCAGGCTTGTGAGCACAGACTATCAGAACTTAGTGAACTTTTGTCCAGGGTGTTGCCCAGGGTGGCGGTGCAGCCCCTGGCTGATGTGTAGCACTCAATACTGGCCATCATTAGTAGTTTTTTGGGCACAGGAGCAAAGACAATGCCAGTGCTTCTGGTGGCAGGGATGAGACACATCAACATAGAGCCACAGCAGCTTATTATTTTGCAGGGAACAGTGTAAGGCTTGCCAGTCTTGCTCCCCAGTAGCCTCTCAGCACGAGTATAATGGAAAGCTTGGCCAAGATGATGCTCTTTGGATGGCAGTGGTTACCTCCTTGGAATACTTAACACCGAGACCAACATGACCATGTAGTCCCCAATAGCAACAATAGCCTTGAACCTGGTCCACTGGCCAGCCCGAGTCTGCTTCTGTACTGGCTTGATCTTTAGAACCTCATCCTTTAAGGATGTGTCCAAGACAAAGTCAATAATCACGGATTTCTTAATGGGCAGGGAGAACAGGTAGATCTCCAGGGACTAGATCTTCATGTTCTTAACCAGGCAGCCCACCTCGGTGACTGGGATCCACCCTTGTCCTCGGCTTTACCTCCACCACAATGGGGCTCAACCATAGCCAAGGTCTCAACCTCAACAACCTCAGACTGCTGCCAAATCCTCCATAGAAGCCACCACATCTTCCTAATCCTGGATCCTCTGGGCACTGGTGTCATTCACTATTTAGTGTCTTCCTGAAGAAAGGGCTCAATACTTGTTTTTAAGCCCAGATCATTATGTGTCTAGGCAAGCACTCCTACTGAGCTGTGGTTTCAGCACATGTTCAGATTTTTGGCTCTTCCTATGTCCTAGGATAACCACTATTCAGTTAGTGTGTATACTTAGACCAACAATACCTAGAAACTTGTATTGTTCACTGATTGGGGAATTTAACAGGGCTCTGCTCTTTTTTTTTTTTTTTTTTAAAGAAAATAGAGTAAATATAGTAAGTTCTGGCAAGTATGAATCTATGTTTTGTTGTTTTGAGATAAGGTTAGCCTTAGCTAACCTTGAACTTGAAGCTGGGATTTACGGGCATGTACCATCACATGCAGATGTTTGCTATATTTATTTTAGGAGTTAGGATAGGTGAAGACCCCCACCCCCCTTTTGTCAGCCTACCCCTCCATTTGTATTACCTTCCATTCCTGGTAGGTAATACAAATGGAGTGTGTGTGTGTGTTTTGTTCAAACCAACCTCAGGATTTTGTGCATCCTAGAAAAGTGCTCTGCTACTAAACCCTTCACCCTAAAAAAAGAAAAAAAAAAAAATCTATGACCCTAGCAGGTCTGTGTCTAGCTTTCTCCCCCCCTCCCCCACTAAGAATGAGTCTTTTTTAATGCTCAGCCAGTCTTGTTATTAGTTCCATAGTTCTGAGAGGAAAATAGGGCCAGATTGTGCTCAGTAGTTGGTAACTAGCACTCATTATGCTATTTTAGTGTGTTTTTAAAATTTCCTAAAGGAGATGGAGAGAAAGCTCAGTGGGTAAAAGTCATTGCTTCTCTTATAGAGAACTCAGGATTCATTTCCACAACACCTACTTGGTGGCTCACAACCATCTGTAACTACCTCCAAGGGATTGGACACCCTCTTCTAGCCTCTGAAAACACTAGGTGTGTTTTCACACACACACACACCATTCATGCATATAAAATAAAAATGAATAAATTTTTTTAAAGTATACCACTAAAAGTGGCCTGTTTTTTAAAGAAGTAAAAGGGCTATAATCTTTTTTTTATTCATGAGTACAGTTAAAATGACATTTGTACAGGGGCTTAGGATATAGCTCAATTGATAAAGCACTTACCTAGCATGGATGAAGCACTGAATTCCTTTCCCCAGCACCATGTGAACTGGAGTTGGTGACACAAGCCTTTCATCCAGCACTTGGGAAGCAAAGACAATCAGTTCTGGATGAGTTTTAGGCCAACCAAGACTACATCATAAGACACTATCTCAGACAAACAACTAGACCAAACAGAAGCTGTAGTCAGATGACATAACTTTTTCTCACACATGGGTGTAGCTGTGAATGCTCACAGGGGCCAGAGGAGGTGTTGGATCTCTTGGAACTGTAATATATAGGCCTTTATGAGCCACCTACCTGATAGGTATTCTGGAATCCAAAATCTAGTCCCATATGGAGCAATAAGTGCTTTTACACCTGAGCCATCTATCCAGCCCTAGCATACACTTTTTCTTATTGATTGATTGATTGATTGATTGCTGAAGGTAGTGTTTTAAAATTTGTTAACATAAATAATAACCATAATATTCTCTAGGTTTTTGATTTTTTTCAAGACAGAGTTTCTCTCCGTAGCCTGAAGACCAGGCTGGCTCAAACAGAGATCTACCTGCCTCCGCCTTCCAAGTGCTGGGGTTAAAGATGTGTGCTACCACCTCTCAGCTCATAATATTTTTAAAAATGATGTTGTATAGTTTAGCTTAGCCCTAAGACAATGGAACATATTTTTCCATGTTACAGTACTAAGTATAATGAAAAATTACCTTCATATTCTGGAATTTCTATTCAATTAAAATTATTTTTCTTTGTGTTTGGTTTTGATTTTTGAAAGAGTTTTTTTGTGTGTCCCTAGCTGTTCTGGAACTTGATTTGTAGACCTGGCTGACCCTTTGCTCACAGACATCCACCTGCTTTTGCATTCTGAGTTCTGGGGTTAAAGGTGTGCACCACTACTGCCTGGCCTAATTTTTTTTCCCCATAGAACACATTTTAGTTAGATACTTTCCTCTCTTGCAGCTCCTTCTAGGTTCTTCCCATCCTCATACCCAACTAGCTTCATGTCCTTTTTCTCTCAAAAACAACAAAAAATGAAAATCCAAACAAATCAGTAAGTCAGAAATTATAGAACAAAAGAAAAAGCTCACATAAAAACATGAAGTTCGTTTTATATTGTCCATCTTCTCTGGGATATGGTGCCTGCCCTAGTTTGTGCTTGATATTTACCCAGTGATACTCCATTAGAGAAAACTAATTTTTTTCTCTCTCAGGGTATTAATTGCAGATAGCTTTTTTTGCTTGGTAGTAGGACCTTATGTCTGCTTCTACTTCCTAATACTGCAATTTTGTGTAGTTTGAACTTGTGTGGTCTTCTGTGTGCTGTCACAGTCTTTATGAGTTCACATGTGTGTAAGATGCTGTTTGCTTAAAATTGTCTACCACTTCTGGCGCTTAAAGTCTTTCTATGCTCTCCTCAGATATTTAAGGGGAGAAGAGTTTGATAAAGACATATTTAGGGCTGAGCTCTCACTCAGCACATTTTTCATTTGTGGTCTTTATGCTAATTACTGTATACTATGAGGAAAAAGCTTCTGATGAGGATTGAGTGATGTTCTGAATTATGGGTATAATAATATGTCATTGGGAATTATTTCCTTGATATGTTTCCTTAGCAGGATAATAGTCATAGGTTTTCTCATTACTATTAGCATTCTTGACCTATATAGTCTCTGGTTCTTGGCTACTTTAGCAGTGTCAGGTATATAGGTTCTATTTTATGAAGTAGGCCTTAAATCCAGTTTTTCTATTTTTGTTTTGTTTGAAGTGGTTGTGTACTCCCATAACATTTTTTTGTCACTATTCCATAAGCGTATCTTGCAGGCAGGATTGCTTTCTATTTTGTGGGATGAGATAGGAGTTTGTTTTTGAGAGAGTGTCTCTCATGTAGCCGGGTCTCTAACTCAGTATGAGGATGATATGATGGCCTATACTTGGAGACAAATGAATCTCTAAATTCAAGGCCAGCCTGGTCTACATAGCAAGTCCAGGATAGCCAGAGCTACATAATAGAGAGGCCCCTATCTTAAACAAACAAAAATTATCAGAATGGGGGGACCTGGAGAGATGGCTCTACTCTTACATGCATACTTCCCTTTCAGAGGGCCTGAGTCTGGTTCCCAGCTGATCCTCTGGCTTATGGAGACACCTGCACTTTGTGCACAGACCTTACACACATAGGCATAGAATTTAAAAATAAATTGTTTTAAAAAAATATATTTAATAATATCTTTAATCCTAGCACTTGGTAGCTTAGGCAAGATGTTCACTTCAAATCTAAAGCTAGCCTGAACTATGAAGCAAGACCCTGTCTTAAAAACTGTGTTGCCAGGGCTGGAGAGCTGGCTCAGCGGTTAAGAGCACCGTCTGCTCTTCCAGAGGACCCAGGTTCAATTCCCAGCACCCACATGGCAGCTAATAACTGTCTGTAGTTCCAATTCCAGGCAAACACTAAGGAAAATAAATAAATAAATAAAGGTTTTTAAAAAAAAAAAAAAAAAAAAACTGTGTTGCCAGTTGGGGGGGGGGGGTACATGCACCTTTAATTCCAGCACTTGGAAATTAGAGATGGGTAAATTTCTGAAGCCAGCTTAGTCTACAGAGCAAGTTCCAGGACAGCCAGGGCTACACAGAGAAACCTTGTCTAAAAGAAAATAAGTGTGTTACTTATAATCTCAGTAATTAAAACACAATGTTAAGGGCCTTGCTGTGAGTTCAAGACTAGCCTCTCATACATATCAAGACAGTTTCTCAATTTCCCTTGGTTGGGTGGAGGGGTAAATGTTATTGATGACTACCAGACATTGTAGCTAGAAGTTTTTCTGTGTCCCACAGCTGCTTGGTCCCAAGGAACACACAGAGGCTTACATTAATTACAAACTGGTCTATGGCTCAGGCTCATTTCCAACCAGTTCTTACAACTTAACTCAGCCCATTACTATTAATCTATGTTTCACCAGTGGCTTACTGGTACTTTCACATCTTTCTTCTTGGGCGGCTAAATTCTATCTCCTTCAACCCTACCTTTCTCCTCCCTGTGTTTCTCTTGGATTTTCTGCCTGGCTATAAGCTATGTTATAGGCCAAAACAGCTTCTTTATTAACCAGTGTTAACAGCACATTCATAGCATACAGAAAGACCACCCCACAGCAAAACATCATAGAAGAAATTAAGAAAACCTAAAAGGGCTTTAGGGGTGTGGCTTGAGTATATGTAGCAAGTACATGGCCTGGGTTCGATCTCTACCACCACCAAAAGAGAAAAGAAATGGGGAAGGCGAAACGTGTTCATGTGCTGAGATACTCTGTCCATGGCAGTGTCCTCACATTAATCTGTATTCAGTGTGTAGTACCACAAGTGGTTTTTTTTTGTTTTTTGTTTGTTTGTTTTGTGGGTTCCCCTCTCCCCTGCTCCTGTAGCTTGGGGGTTGGTGGTGTTTTGTTTTGCAGATAGCAAGAAGTTGAGCTTGGGCCAGCCTGGTTTACATAGCCAAGGTACAGGCCAGCAAAGGCTACATAGAGTAACTCTGTCACAAGAAAAAAAAAAAAAGGCAGTAGTATACACCAGAAATACACTGTAAGAGAACAATGGGCCACCTAAATTTTAAAGGTACTAACAGGCCTGGTTTGATTTTTATTGAGACATAATCTCTTAGGCTGTAGCCTAGATGTCATGGCAATCCTCCTTCCTAAGTTTCTAAGTGCTGTGTTTGGGGGTTTTTCACAAAGTTTGAAAGACGGTCCTTAGTACTGCTGTCTTTAGTAAATAAGCATTAGATGTTAGGGTACGATGGAAAAACGGCTTAAAGTTCACAGGAAAATAATTGTAACACTAGACACTATTTTTCTAAGGAATTACTAAAATACTTAATTTGTAGGAAAATATCTGTTGACTTAGAGTCAGGCATGATGGTCCATGCTTACAGTTGCCTATTCAGAAGGCTAACGCAGGAGGATCACTAGAACCTAGGAATTTGGGGGCTAGCCTAAGCAACATAGTGAGACTTTGTCATAGGGTGTTGGTATGTGCGTGATTTTAAAAAACAAAACAAAAAGTAATGAGGAAGTAAAAAAAAAAAACTAGTTTCCTAGGAGGATGGCATAGCTTGTACTGGAAGAAGAATAACAGTACTTACTGTGGCACCAGAGAGCATAGGATGTACTGCATTGCAGAACCAACTTAGGCTCCTGGGAGCACAAGTAATTGCTGAATGAGTACATCATACTTGTGTATATATAGAAAGAAGTAAGTCTAAACATAAGAATTGGAATAGGCTGTTCATAGTCTGCCACACCAGTAAGATCAACATGGGAAGGAAAGTCTCCCATAAATATAACAAAAAAGGTGTTATATTTTAACCTCCACTGGAACTTGTAAATAAAAGGCCAAGGTGGTAACACTATTTACTTATGAATAGAATGAACATCAGTAAAGTTCACGTAAGTGGGTCTGCCATATGACAGTCCATGCTCTGGCCAGGAGACTAGTTAGGTTAGAGAGAGATGTGACATAGCTTAAGTGACTGAACACCCAAGCCTAGGTTCTTGAACTAACCCTGTGATATTTGGTGTTTCTTACAGATGTTCCCACAAGCCTGCATTTCCAGAGCATGCTGAAGTCTCAGTGGCAAAACAAGCCTTTTGACAAGATCAAACCTACCAAAAAGTTTTCACTTAAGCACAGAACACCCATGCCATGCAGTCTGTCGGATCCAGTTCGTAAAGACAGGCATAAGTTGGTCAACTCCTTCCTAACAACAGCCAGTAAGTTTCAGGAAACTAAGGAGTTCTCTGAAATCACTATTGCTGCATTTTATATCTTTTATATTCTCTAGTTACTGGTTTGCTATGCCAGTATTCTGGGATTGGAAAAAAGCATTCATGTAGTTAAACAATACAAATTCAGCTCATAGTTTACCTGCCTTATCTGCTTGTTTTGGATGCTCTCAGATAGACTTTGGAAGGTAGAAGATTAAGTCCCAAAGACTGTTGTGCTGCCCTGGGTATATATAGCATTGGCCTAAGGAGAACTGAAGAGCTCAGAACTCAAATAAGATTTGAGTGAATGTTCTTCACAGCTCTTTTTTGTTCCCCTCTTCAGAGCTGTCCCATCACCAAACCCGGCCTGACAGGACCCACAGGCAGCACTTAGACGATGTGGGGGCTGTGCCAGTGGTGGAGCGGGTGACAGCTCCAAAACCAGAGCGCTTGCTCAATCTGCCGCCACCTGTACATGACCCAAACCACAGCAAAGTGAGATTGCGAGACCATTCATCTGAGAGAAGTGAAGGTAGGGCCAGGCCCGGCACCTCGACCTGCACTGGCGCTCGCTCAGAGCTTTCTGGGACAGCCCAAGCTTCGTCCATTACTTTCTAGGAAGGCATAGCAGGGGCACTATTGCTTCTAAATGCACATCACTTCTTACTGCTACAACATCTGCCCAATCCCCTATTTCCCCATTAACTAGTTGCTGCAGCTTTTTATCCTCTAGGCTTAAAAAGGTTTTTTTTGCCTTAAGTGTGTTGCTGGCATTCCTAACATTTATTAGAAGTAGAATTGGGTTACAATACCCATTTAGCCATGTATTCCTCTCTTTTCTGTTGAATTTTGCAGTGTTGAAGCATCACACAGATATGAGCAGTTCGAGCTACTTGACAGCTACCCACCATCCACCACACAGTCCCTTGGTGAGACAGCTCTCCACCTCATCAGACACCTCCACACCCATCAGCTCTAGCTCACAAGTTGCAGCTAGCACATCTGTAAGTACCTGTGTGGAATTGATAGGACATCCTATACAGATTAATAACTCTAGGGACCAATGTAGAATATAGTTGTAGTATTTGACTCTGCTAATTTTCTTAAGAGTTGTTTTTCATAGTAAACCCTCTGCTGATCCATGGGTAGAAAGTTTGCTATAGAAGCAAAGGTGTGGGTTTTGTTGTTGATGAAGATGGGTTTGGTTGGTTGGTTGATTCTTCTCTCCCCACCCAGGAGAGTAGTTCTAGGGCATTGTTCATTGTAAATATGAACATAAAACCTACTTGAAGGTTTAGACCCTTGGTCTAGAGGTAGATTCTGTTAAGGTATTTTGTGACTGTACTAGATTTGTTTCACTCAGAACTTGAATATCATGGCCTTGATTTTTTTTTTTTTTTAGGCATTCAAGACAACAGTCATTTTCTTTATTTCTGCTATTGATGATTAGCAGTAGGATGCTAAGGATGAACAGTGATGGTAGAAGAGAGAAGACAAAATTCATGCTTTTTCAAGTGTACAGAGCAGAAGTATAATGTAAAAGGTTACTATGGCAGTACTTACACTTAGTATATGCATAATGGAAGGCAATTTAAAGTCTACCCACATGCCGCCAAATCCCATTCAGGAATCTATTTGCCTAGCCATAGTAGACATAGTCCAGTTAAGCACATACTTATAAGAGCTGAATATAGTTATCCAAGCATCTCTTTTATAGTAATCACAATAACAAGTGTAACCATATTAGTGATGTTTTTGCTGTGATGTTTTTTAACCACTTGAACTGGACTTGATGTCACAGGTCTGTAATTCTAGCACTCGGAGACTGAGACAAAAGGATCAGTGCACATACATGCCATCCTATTTAATTCTATACAGTCCTTTGATAAATAGTATTATGAAACCTGATTTTGTAGGCATGGAAACTAAGGCTTCACAGGATTGAGTGTATATCATAAGGTGAGGCAGCTTGTGAGGGTTGTGATTGTGATTCAAGCCTTTGCAGTCTGACTTCAGAGGCAGCTCTCTCACTAGTACACCACACAGCCTTGGCCTGAGAAAAGGGATGTTGTAGAAGCTCTAAGCTCACAAAAATGTGCTCACTAAGCTCCTGGAATCAGGTACAAACTAACATTGTTCTTTGGTCTTACAATCAGACTGTCCTTTCCAAATAGCCTTGTTCTTTCCCCTTCACTCACAGACTTTGTCAGAATAGGTATGTATTATTTTTTCCACACTCAGCCTAACATTAGCAAAGGTTTTCACATAATCAGATAACATTTCAAGATCTGAACTCTTAAGGTCCAGGACTCGTTAGTCAGTATTTTGTTGTGGTTGTTCATTTGTCAGCCCTGATAAGTCTAGAGAATGTTGACGTAAAACTAGATCATTTGGAATTTAACCTTACTAAATACAGATTTTATGCACAGCACTGTGCTAATCCTTTAGGCTTTTTTTTTTGTGCTATCCTGTAGCACACTGGCCTCAAACTCACAGAAATTCTCCTGCGTTTGCCTCTGAAGAGCTAGGGTTAAAGGGTTACACCACACTCAGCTCCTTCAGTTTCTTATTGCTTCCATTTATTCAGGGATTCTGGGTTTAAATAGTAAGCAGAATGACATGCCAGCTGGACAAAGTGGACAAGATGGAGGCTTTCAGAGTATTTGTAGCTGTGCTTCACAGTGGTCATTGCTTGTATTAACGTCATCTTAGTGGTCTTTAAACAAGTTTGTTTTATGTGTGTCTTGAAATCCAGTGGCTTTTTAAAATCCTTAGAAAAGTTGAGAATCTAGGTGTGCTGGCACTTGGAACAGGTTAGACAGAGTCCTCCTGTTTCTTTCTGTTACGGAATCAGGTTTAGAAATGACAATGCTGCTGCTCCCCACCTCACCCCCCCAGGCTTTAAATAGGAAAAATGTAGTTCAATTGGATTTAATGAGTGCTAGCAGAATATGATGTTCAAGTGAAAGGTACAGGCCAGAGGCCTGAGAAATCTTGAGTAAATACAGAGCTGTTTCTATCGGGATTTTGTTCTTGACCAACGTAGAAAGCTGTCTCTTCCCAAGGCTTTTTCAAGACTCATTTCTTGTGTGGATCATGGAATTTCAGCCAAGATGTGATTGTGACAGAAGCCTTTGGGCGTGTAGTCATTTGTGCTTATTTACAGAACTCAGCCAGGAAAGATTTCCAAAAATCTCAACTATTTTAGTTAAGTTGTGACCCAAAATTGTGAGATTAATGGCAGGCTAGTATTACTGATAAAGAAGGAAATTGGAAATTATGATGACCCAAAGTCATTTATAGAACCATCTGAAATCCTGGGTTTGTTTTTGTTTTGTTTTGTTTTTGGTTTTTTTTTTTTTTTTTTTTTTTTTTTTTTTTTTTTTTTTTTTTTTTTTTTTTTTTTTTTTTTTTTTTTTTTTTTTTTTTTTTTTTTTTTTTGTAATATTCTTATATATAGTGTCTAAAGAGGATGGAATGAATAAATTATCTTACCTTCCAAAGAGAGAACTATAAACGGTTGGAGGTAGTAGCTCATCTTCCCTACCCCTCCCTTGTGGGCTGACCACACTTGGTAGTTTGGGTATGAATGCAGCCTCTTGGGTGTTCCCAGCTGTGTTGTTGCCATGGCAATATGTTTGTCATCCCACTGTTTCCCCATGGCCTCTCACAGCTCAGTTAACAAGCTGTTTCAGGATAAGGTATTTGTTTTCTGGACAGAAGCAGCTAAGAAGAGTTTTTCTTCAATCTAGGAGACTCATTCATTTGACTCTTTGCTTTATTCATTCTGTATGGCTTTTTTTAAGACAGGGGTCTACGTAGCTCTGGCTGTCCTAGAACTTGCTGTGTAGACCAGGCTGAACTTGAACTCACAGAGATCTGCCTACATATGCCACCTATGTACTGGTATTAAAGATGTACAGCACCATACCTAGCTTCATTCTTAGTGTCCTGTCTACCATAGACATCCAACTCTGCTTTTGTTGATGGACTTTTGAAAGTCCAAAAGTCTAATGTTCCCACTTACTGTGGAACACATTTTCTTTTAAGGGTGGGGATGGTAGAAGCTATAGACAGGTCTTTTCCGTTTCCTTCTGCTCCTCTTTCCCTCAAAATAATAGAAAGATGAAAGTTATATAAGGGCTGAGAAGGTGGTTGGTACAGACTTAGCTGAAGAGTTGAGATCCTGAAGAGGAAGATATTTTCATGACAGCTAAGGCAGGCCTGCTCTCTGGGCCTCTTTTCTGGTGAGAGAAGTCAGTGTTTTTAATCTAGCTAGTCACTACTAAGCAGAAACACTGTGTTTAAGATCCAGAATTGTTGACAAAGGAAAGGGGTAAAATGAAGATTTCCAAGATTAATTTATTTTATATATTTGAGTGTTTTGCCTCCGTGTGAGGCACGTGTATACCTGGTGACTGCAGAGGTCAGAAGAGGATATCCTCTCCCCATAGTGGGGTTACAGACAGTTGTGAGCCACCATGTTGCTGCTAAAAACTAAACCCTAGTCCCCTCCAAGAGCAACCAGTGCTTCTCCTCCCCCCCCACTCCCCAGGAGCCATGATGAATTTATTTGGGGGAGGGGGAAGAGGGGCAGGAGAGAGAGTGCAACCAGTGCTTTTAATCACAGATCACTCTCTCCAGTTCTGAAATAGGGATTTGAGGATTTTAAAAGAGAAGTGCTAGTAGAATGAAGGAATAGGATAGGAACCCCCAAATTGGCTCTAGATCCAGGGCCTATAAAATCTAGCAATTGTAGAGCGAGTCTTGGGGCTCCCTCCTTTCCTCGTTCCCCTTTCCCAACTCTGTGCCAGAGACAGTCTGTTTAGATAGGCAGTGATGCCGTGGTGGCCACTGCTATGCCAGTACCTGTGTTCATGGTCATAAGAACACACTATGACTGATGATTTCAAATTTGTAGCGTTATACTTCCCTTGAAACTTAAACTTTTGTCTTACAGCAGCCAGTGAGGAGGAGAAGGGGAGAGAGCTCATTCGATATTAATAACATTGTCATCCCGATGTCTGTTGCTGCAACAACTCGTGTTGAGAAACTACAATACAAAGAAATCCTTACTCCAAGGTAGAGGCCCTGTTAATCAGCTCCCTGTTAATCAGCTTCCCTTTCTTCCTATTGTCCTATATCCCTTTTCTCTTCTGACCAAGCAATCCCTATCCCTGAGTTGTTTTCTTTTTAAAAGAGTCTTGGGCTAGGTATGAATCTACACTTGTAATCCCAACTCCCCAGAGTGCACAGTGGGCAATAGATCTTCAAAAACAATATAAAGGGGGGGGGTCAACAGACATGGTAGTTCATGCTTGTAATCCCAGACCTTGAGAGGCTGAGGCTGGATGATCATTGCCAGGTTCAAGGCCAGCCTAGGCTACAAAATGATACTTAGTCTTTTGTTTTTGTTGTCGTTTGTTTACTTGTGTTTTAAATTAGGTTGCTTCTTGCTAGGCATGGGTGGTACCTACAGTCTGAGCAATTGGAAGACTGAGGTGGGTGGATTGCCATGGGTTTTCTGCCAGCTTGGGCTACGTAGTGAGACTGCTGTTTCAAGAAAAACAAGAACAAGGGGCTGGACAGATAGCTCAGAGGTTAAGAGCATTGGCTGTTCTTCCAGTGGACTTCAGTTCAGTTCTCAGCAACCACATGGTGCCTCGTAGCCATCTACAATGAGATCTGATGCCCTCTTCTGGCATAGAGACATACATGCAGGCAGAATAGTGTATACAATAATAAATAAATTTTTTTTTTTTTTTTTTAGAAAAAAGAAAAGCAAATAAGGGGGTGGGGGAGTTAGTGGAGCAGGGCAGGTGGGTGCTTGATAAGAGTGAAATTATTTCTGTGTTAGCTTCTCTTGTTCCATTGTATGAATCCACCAACCCAAGGTTATAACCTGGCAGGCCACTCAGACTGTGTTTTAAAATACTGAATGTATTCCTACCAGATTTTGTAAATCTTTATTTCCAATCTCTATAGGCAAGTTGGAAGATTGATTGGTATGTCCTGTATGGTACCAATCGACTGATATTAAATAATGCTTATTTAAACAGTTAAAATTTTACTTGAGTTTGACCAACTTTCCAGCCTCAACTTGCTACTGCTGTTGCTGGCCTTTGTGGATATTTGCATTTGGGGCTTTGTTTAGAGTTAGGAGAGTCATAACCTGCCTACAATCCTGTGGGGGTTTTTTCTTTCTTTCTTTTTTATTATTATTCCTGGGTTTTGCAGCTGGCGAGAAGTTGATCTTCAGTCTCTGAAGGGGAGTCCTGATGAAGAGAATGAGGAGGTAATACATAGATAAGCTGCCTTAGAGGGGGGCACACACAGCCACAATCATGGGAACATAGACTCAAAATGCCTTAAGACATAGGGGTGTCAAAATTGAGCTTGTCGTAGTGAGACTCTCATCTACAACAGGGAGAGACCGGTTCTAGAATTCTGATTCATAACCTTAGCTTCTTGGGGAAAAGAGATCAATGAACCTGCTTTGTTGCAGATTGAGGACTTATCTGATGCAGCCTTTGCCGCCTTGCATGCCAAATGTGAGGAGATGGAGAGGACAAGGTGGCTGTGGACTACAAGTGTGCCACCCCAGCGTCGGGGCAGCAGGTAATGGGCACTTTCTGTTGAGGGAGGGAGGGAGGATGGTAGCCAGGGAAAGTATGATTATAGGCCTTTAGTTGTCGTGATGATTTAGTCTGAGTAGTTTCGAGGGCCTCAAAAGTTGATCCTCTTTTATGAGGACTGGTTTTGCAGTCTTAACTTTAGGTGGCTCAATGGGTTGAAAGTGCTTGCTCTCCAAGTCTGATGAATCTTGAGAGTTTTTGATCACTGAAACCCACCAGTAGAAGAGAAGGACCATTACCTAAAAGTGTCCTTTTACCTCCATCTATGCTTTATACTGCATGTGGTGGTCATGCTCATTAATACCCCTCCCCCACCCCTATTTATCTTTGGCTTGTTTTTAAAACCTTAACTAGTCCTTGTTGTGAATTCACTAGGCAGGACTTTGCCTTAACTTCTCCTGTTACCCCACAGAAAGAAACAGAGAAGAAAGGCCTATGACCCAGGTACTCAATGACTTGTGTATTTCTTGGTTTATAGGTCTTACAGGTCATCAGACGGCCGGACCACCCCACAGTTGGGCAGTGCCAACCCCTCCACCCCACAGCCTGCCTCTCCTGATGTCAGTAGTAGCCACTCTCTGTCAGAATTCTCCCATGGTCAGTCTCCTAGGAGTCCTATTAGCCCAGAACTGCACTCAGCCCCCCTTACCCCCGTGGCTCGGGACAGTTTGCGACACTTGGCCAGTGAAGACACACGTTGCTCCACACCAGAGCTGGGGCTAGATGAACAGGTGAGGGGTATCTCCTTCAAATGGGGAGGGTGGCAGCATGGAATGGAAAGCTTTCCATTGTTTTGAAGTTCAGTGAAAGTGTGCTGGTCATTGTTTGAAGGGTACCCACCTTGGGAGGAGTCTTTTTAAACTTTTTCCAATAATAGTAACAGACTGATTATCAACTGTGGGTCACAACCTTGAGGGCAGGGCCTTGGCGCAGGAAATGAGTTGAAACTAGGTCATCATCACCAGATCATCTTCTCTGTCCACAGTCTGTCCAACCGTGGGAGCGGCGGACCTTCCCTCTGGCTTACAGTCCCCAGGCAGAATGTGAGGAACAGCTGGATGCACAGGACATAGCAGCTCGCTGCACACGCCGCACCTCAGGCAGCAAGACTGGCCGGGAGACAGAGGTGGCACCCACCTCGCCTCCTGTTGTCCCTCTCAAGAGTCGGCATCTGGCAGCAACAGTTGCAGCTCAGCGCCCAACTCACAGATGAGCAGAAATGACTCTATACAGACTCACTACTATGGCATTAAAGCTTCAGAAATCTCTGCGTTTGATATTCAAACATCATATGCTGGAATTTTCACAGTTTTTAGTGAATTTAAGGAATTTAGATCCTCCTTTGGTTGGTTTGGTTTGGTTGTTTCTGTTTTGTTCTGTTTTCATGTCACACCTGAGCACTTCCTTCAGTTGGCAGACACGTTCAGGAAGAGCCCCTGCTGGCCTGTCCTGCATATCCTCTGCACTGTTGGATCACTGGACTTCCCATGTTAGATGAGCACCTGTGGGGCAGGGCAGACCAGCCTGGTGGGAGCAGGTGGAAAGCTCCAAGTCAGCACAGCTTCTTTAGGTTAGGGTGGGACAGAACAAGGGCAGTCTGAGCTCTTACCCTACCCTCCAATATGAGGCTTGGCTTGACTTAGCTTTAGCTGGGCACCCCCTCCTTGGTCTTCTGTGCTGGAGCAGCCTTCCAGTCAGCTTCTTTGCTCTGTTGGCCAGTTCTCACTGAGCTCTGGGCCAGCAGTACAGCTAGCTGCTTGTCACCTGGACCTTGAAGACCTATTTTCAGTTTCATCTGCATTTGGTCATCTGTCTTGGCTCCTTGACTGCAGTACCCTGCTGCAGCTGCTCAGGTCACCCTATTCTACCCTTCTCCTTCTTCCTCTCCCATCCATGCACACAGACATAGTAGTCCTTCCACTCAGCATCTATGACAGTAGGGTTTGGACTGCTTAACCCTTCCCACCCCCATACAAACTAGGAAGTCTGTGGGTTACACAGCATCACTTCTGTATCATGTTTTCACTGAGTAGTTGACCCGTCATGATTCTTTCTTATCCCTGTCAGTCACATAGACTCTCCCTTGTCTCCGTTCCCCTTGCCTGTGGACACTGTCTGGTCCTAGCTGTGGTCTCCATTGTCCCCACCAACCTCCTGTTAGCCTCGTGCCTGTCTCATGTATAATCACATCACCAAAAAAGGGGAGGGGAAAGGAATTTTCTTTTTCTGCCATTTTATAATCATACAAAAATAGTAGGCAGACTGCTTAATGGTTGGGGGTTTTTTCACAATTTTCAACATTAGTGATTTTTTTCTGTTTGCAAGTTTAAAGGTTTGTCATTGTTTCTTTAAACAACAATAATGCACCATATCCCTATGCATAAAGTGCTTCTTCTATTTATAAGTTTGAAAATTCTGAATAACCCTTTTAGCATTGTAAAAAAAAAAACAACAAAAATTTAAAAAAACTTGTATTTTGTAAATAATTTCTTTTCCTGCTTTGAGCTGTGTAATGGCAGCGAACATGTAGCTGTCTTTGTTCCATAGAAATGCTTTTCTTCAGAGAAGCTGATCTTTGTTAATGTCTTGATTCTGTTCGCAAAGCACAAACTAGTGCTTAAAAAAAAGGAAGGAAAAATGAAAAAAATAATAAAAAAAAGATACAGAAAGTTATGTGTCGGACTTTTCTTTATGTACTGGATTGTGTATCTTTAGCAGAGGTGGTAGCCCCAACATTTTCTGGGGTTAGACTTGCTGGATCGGTGTTTTGAAGGGATTTCACTAAAGTAAGAAACCATCTGCTCTTGAGTAAAGCAATTGATTCATTCCCTCTCATTCCTTTCTTTAAGAGATATGTAGTATGGAATTTCAAATTTCTCTTAAATAGGGATTTTTTTTCTTTTCACCATCAAACTTTTCTTGGCAGGGGTGATGAGTGAAAATGTATGTAATTTGCATGGTATCCAAGTTGATGGTTCTTGTCACCTGAGAAAGGTTACAGTTATGAGGAGGCCTACTGATGGACCTTCTCAAGACTCAGCTGTTCTTCCAGAGACCATTTTCAACCCTGTATGTTGCTTGTATATGCATTAAGATACGCTGGACTAAAACAGCTGCCTGCAGAGGCCAAGCACATCAAGGGGAACTGCGCAAGACAGTTCTTTTTTTTTTTTTTTTTTTCTATTAAATTTGTTTCAATAAGCACAAGCATGGGATATATTATTTCTTAAGAAAGACAATGGAACAAATACTACTTCTTTGTCATTGTCTTGTAGTCATTGATTTCAAATTATTCATATTCCTTATATTTTTTTTTTTTTTTTTAAACTTTATTTATTTATTTATTTGCCTTGGTGTTTGCCTGGAACTGGAACTACAGACAGTTGTTAGCTGCCATGTGGGTGCTGGGAATCGAACCCGGGACCTCTGGAAGAGCAGACAGTGCTCTTAACCGCTGAGCCATCTCTCCAGCCCCTCAAATTATTCATATTCCTTATATTTGGAGGTTACACAGAGACATCCAAGCTGTACCTTCAGTTTTCAGGTTGACCATTCTCTCAGTGACTGAGCAGCACTGGAAAGAAACTTACCTTCACCAAAGAAGTCACCTCTTCCCCTTGTCCACAGGTATGTGGACCTCTGACAACAGGTCTCGGTAGGATACATATATATTTATGTGATATAAAATACACCATTATTCTGCATATCACACTGTCTTTAGAGTAGTGAAGCCTGGATTTCCCAACAAAAATTAAAAAAGGGAGGGGAGCCCTTGTCTTTACTAGACTAAGCCTGGTTTCAGTTCTGTTTGTTTTTTTTTTAATCTTTATATTTATTTTTGAATATTTTTGAATAAAATCTCGTTTTTTATCCATATATCTCCTTGTTCAAACTCCCTTCCCCCTCCTACCCCTCCCAGTCACTCTGCCCATCTCCTTATCTCCTCCCCAGCAAGGGCAAGAGGTCCCAAGGTGGCTTAGTTCAGCATCCACTCCAGGCAAGTCTGATTTCCTCATCCTAATAACAAGACTGGGTCAGGTGTTCCTCTGGAGGGAATGGGCTCCAAGGTGCCGCTCCAAGAAGCTTCAGATCCCAAGCTGTTCAGTGGTTGTGGTTTGCAGCTTGGATATGCTTTGCTTTTTATTTAAAGTCCACTAATGAGTGCGTATATACCCTGCTTATCTTTCTGGGTTTGTGATACCTTGTTCAGGAGGATATTCTCCAAATCCATCCATTTGCCTGTGTATTTTAGGATATTTTTTCTTATTGCTGAGTAGTGCTCCATTGTGTAGATGTACCACAGTTTGTTAATCCACTCTTCAGTTGAGGGGCATCTAGGTTCCAGGTTCTTGCTGTTACGACTAATGCTGCTATGAACATAGTTGAGCAATGCTTTTGGGCCCAATTTTTTTTTAACATTTATTATGTATACAATATACAGAAGAGATGTCATTATAGATGGTTGTGAGCCACCATGTGGTTGCTGGGAATTGAACTCAGGACCTCTGAAAGAACAGCCAGGGCTCTTAACCTCTGAGCCATCTCTCCAGCCCTGACAGTTCCCAATTTTAAGATTGGAAATCTAAGGACTATTATAACCTTGACCTTACCAGAGAATTCAGAGTAGGGGCAATGACTCCGTGTATGACGTTCAGTGTGAGATCCTCAGTTTAAATATAATGCCGAGTTCCTGTGTGAGATAGGCTGGGACCCAACAATGTAGCAGAAAGTCAGATAACATGTTCAGGAGAACAATGACATCCATGGTAGTCCTCTGGCCATGTGTTATATGTAGCACACAATAAAAATTTGGGCTAAGGATGGAATATTGCTTAATTGGTATAGTACTTGCCTAAGCATGCATGAGGCCCTTGGACTTCATTAACAGCATAAGGCACCCCTATAATCCCAATACTAAGGAGGATCAAAGCCTGACTCAAAAAATAGAGGTTACTTTTGTTTTCCTTTGAGATATACAAGCAAGAAGGCTGCCCTATCCCTAGCAGAAATAACTCCTTGATCTATAGTAAGATTACAAGGTCTAGGAGCAGCAGTACTGGTATATGCATGTTTGGTTTGCTTGAGCTCCAAGCCTCTCATTCCAGGAATGAGGGAGTCTTATACACCTCACCCCAAACTTTGTTTCAAATGAACTGGCACAGGCCCTAGGAACTCTTGAATGTGTCTTGTGAGTTCAGCCAGAGTACTGGTTATCTGAGGGTAGTTTGCCAACAGTAGGATGTGAGAATGGACCAAGTCTGTACTCTATACCTTCAGGACCCCAGAAAGCTGTCACTCTAGTGTCTTGCTTTTACTTTCATTTCCTATTTTGAATTTCCTAAGGATGGAAAGAACTTGTAAACTATTGTTTCTTTTACTTTGAACTCGTAAACAGATTTTGTTTAATCAGAGTAATAACTTTATTTCCAAATTCACTTTTACAGCAACAGTCAGTGTAAATCATTTGTTAAAACACAATACACTATATGGACATTCACAGACAGGAAGCTAAGCTAAGATGATTTCATCACCCCCACCACCCCCCCTCAAAAGTCAAAGAAATCATGGGACTTGCAAGCACTGGAGATCATGCCCAGCACAGTGATTGCACAGGCCACAATCCATCAGGAGGGTGAGACTGAGATACTGCCCAAAGTAACCCTTCCAGAAGCCAGAGGAGTTTGAAGGTTCGTAAAGCCAAAGGCCTAGAGTTGGTTACCACACTGCCCTCATCCTCACTCACTTTACTGGAGAACAGACTAGAGTAATGGAAAATGTCTTGGCCACTGCTAGTAGTGTAAGCTGTGGGTCTGAAACTAGTCCAGAGGTGATTCTGATGTGCCAATGGCTTAGAGGAAGAGAAGGCAGAGTTTTAAGGAGGCATGATTGTGGGCTCTGGATGCCGAAAGAAGGCAGCAGGCAAGAGTAGTTCATAGATTCCTACACAAACCTGGGAGCTGCACCTGGCTGACCTAGCTGTCTCTGCCTTGGGAAAGCCTGTTAATGGGACAGCCAAGCCTCCAGTCTAACACCACATGGCACGTCATCTCTCTAGCAAGTGGTCAAAATCATGAATTAGGTTACAGATGGCTACACTCCAAGGCTTCCCATTGCCCATGTGAAATTATCTTAACATGTTGCTTCCCCCCTCCCCCACAGCACAAGCAATCTCAAACAGGATACAGTCTTACCATTGAAGTCAATTTAAATGAAAGTATGATTAAGTGAATTAAGAGCTCGGAGGAACCAGGCATATGGTATATCCTGTCTAGCCCACCCAAAGACATTGGTTCTGGAGTGGGGAGGCGTGGAAAGAAAGGACATGGTGGGCCCCTGGAGATTGTCCTCACTGAAGTCACAAGCCAGAGCTGATCACTCCAAATCATGATTTTGGGGTTGACACCCTACAAAGAGATATGGCAGAGTACTCTCATTCAAGGACAGGAACCACAGGATGGACAAATGGTGCAAGAGAGAAAACCAGAATAGGTAGCCATGATAAAGGGGCCATAGACCTTCAAACCACACTTCCTTTTTCTCCATCGGACTCTTCATTTATAAGGACAGTTAAAATCCATCAGCAACAGGGAACCTCACCATAGTAGTTCTGGGTGCACACTTCTTTAATGGGAAAGGCTAGCTGCTTTACTCTCCACATTGTCCTTATCTGTACTCAAGTCAAAACTGATAGAACGGCCTGAGGTTCCTGAGCTGCTAAGGCCTCTTCCCAGCAGCTGTAGGAGATGCTCATGCAAGGTCAGTGGGCTGATACCTTGGAAACTAAGACAGGCTCCTAATATGTCCCCTTCCTCAGTGGGGCACTCCATCCCAAGCCCTGTGGTGAGACAGCCTAGAGAAGGCTCAGGGATGTCTTCTGGAGAGTCATGGGATGTCTAGGACCACAGTTCTCCCAGCTGGCACTAATGCCCTTTTCTCTTGTGATGCAGTAGTTATTAGACTGTCTTTCAGGGCTGCTGTAGGACATGAATGAGGCTGTGATCAGAGAGAACCATCTTCACTCTGCAGAACAAGCCAGTCGGGCGCTCTCCCTGACATGGAGAGCCTGCTGTCTCTAGCTGGTCCTGTGCTTCAGGCCTTGGCAACTAAGAGACCTCCGATGTCACAATCCAGTGTCTGTGAGGTCCCAGATGCAGAGGAAAACCTTTAAAACATGGGGTATCCTAGCAGCACTGCTCTGGCCTGGAGCCAAGTCCCAGTGAAGACAAATACCCAGGACCTCCATCCCTGGTGGTGAACTAGAACCTTTGACAAATAGATACATGCATCCTTTTTTTTTTTTTTTCTTTTTCTTTTTCTTTTTTTTTTTTCATTCTTTTCACTATCATAGTCACTCTGGTGAACCCAGACAAAAAGACAAATTCAACTACAACGCAACAGGGTGCAGACAGGGAGGGAAGGGCTGTATTATGGAGATGTCTTGCTGCTCCAGCAGGGCAGGCAATACCGCTTCCATGGGGACTGGAGGAAAAACATTTCCAGGGGATGTGTTCCCCAAATTGGGGTATGGAAGGCTGATTACGTGCATGGGGACTTAATGGCGGCTGGGCTCTGGGAGGCTAGCAATCACAAGCTGGGTTGGAAGCAAAAGATAGGAGGAGTGTGGCCCTGTCCTGGGATTCTTGCCTGCTCATACTGATGCCAGAACACTGGCACCTGACTGGCTGCTTCCAGCTCAACACAAGAAGAGGAGGGTCACACCTAGGAGGCAACCACTATTCAAAGAAAAGAAAAAAGAAAGCAGACAGAAGTGTCCAGGGTCATCTCCAGGCACACTGGTTGGATTTGTGGAACATAGGACTAGAGACTGAGCTCCAAATCTTTATCTTCCCAGGATTCCACTTGTTAGTGTAGAGCAGGTACTATCCGCATCTACCCAGGGGCCGAGGTGGGGGCTGGGGGAGGCTGAGCACTCAGGACAGTGAGACAGATGAGAACGGCAGTGACTGGCTCTCATGGCAGACATGTGGGTGTGATGGGACAGGTAGAGGGGTTGTAGTGGCTGGGGGGGTGGATGGGAGGCCTGAGACCCTCATCCCAGGGTACCCCCATCCCTCACACTGCAGAAGTGCCAGAGGACTAGGCTTGAGAACGGGCAGATGTCCAGCAAGAGGCACAAGTCCTTACAAAGAACTGGTTAGCCCTAGAGTCCCAGATCTGTGAAGTGGCCAAAATCATGGCTGCAGTTCCAAACTTGAGAACTTAGTAAAGCAGGATTTTCTGTGAGAAGAGACTGAAGCCCTCAGCTCCCACCCTGCAGGGTGGGCGGCAGAAGCCAGTGACCTGTGATGTCAAGGTCAGCCTTCAGAAAACCAATCGACAAGGTGTCACCTCCCAGCCTACCTTCCTTCTGCTCACTGTCCCTTCTCCTAAAGGCTGCCTGCCCTACAGAAGGGCAGGCACACAGACCACAGCACTCCCCAGGGCCTTTCCAAACAGACTGCTGCAGGCAGCTGAGACTACCTGGCCTTCCCGAGCTCCTTGGCAGGAGCCCCTTTTCCCTGTCCTAACCTGGCTTCCTCCTCACCTCCTTCCTCTGACTCCAGCCCTCCTGTCCCTCAGCCTTCCTTCACACCCACACATATCAGCATCACCTGCTCACAGCTTCACGAACACATCAAGTTTCAGTCTTTTGTTGCCACTGTCCCTGCTGCCCCTAGGATGGGGCTGTGGGCTATCAGTTGCCCTAGCCCTTTCGAAACTCCCCAGAAGCAGCCTCCAGAACCTCCTTTTACCCTCTAATACTCAAAGAGGAGGGTGGGGTGGGGTGGGGGAAATCAATAGCAATTGCCCAAGGAAATGTTGGTTTTGGCCATGTTTTGACATGTTTTTCTTTAAAAATATTTTATTACTAGCCCACAAATCAATTTGGAAAGATGAAATTTACTCTTATTCCCATCACTGATTTTGAAGTCCCGAGCCAAAGCCGAGCCACAAAAGCAGGTTAGGTGACAAGCCGGTCAGCCGGTCTGTGAGGAGCAGTGGGGAGGGCAGAGGGCAAGGGGCCAGATCATTCTTTTTTTTTTTTTTTTCCCACACTCTCTCTTCTCTCCACGATTATTGACCACCCAGGAACCTGATCACAAACCCTGCTTTGCCAAAGAAGCAGACACTTCATCGGCGAGCGTGGCAAGCTGCGGTGAGTCCACCATGTCGATGCTGCCGGTGGAGGACACATTGCTGAGGTGCCGCGGAGATGTGTCCCCAGACACCACGGGTGACTTGTATACGATTTCTGCTCCATGGTCTGTCTTGGCTTTGGCATTCTCCCGGAAGGTCAGCTTGTGGGTTTCAATCTGTAAGAAGTGAAGAAGGTAAGATGGGAGACATCAGACAAGCCCTGATGGGAGCCTATGGTGGGAGGAGATCGTTCTTCTAGTTTATTATTTATTCATTTACTTAAGTTTGGCTTTTTGATACAGGGTTTCCCAGTGTTGCCCTGGCTGTCCTAGAACTTGCTCTGTAGACCAGGCTGTCCTCGAACTCAAGAGATCTGCCTGCCTCTGCTATAAGGCATTTGACACCACACCTAGATATTCATTTATTCCTGAAACAAGCTCTCTCATGTAGCATAGGCTGGCCTGGAATTCTCTATCCAGCTGGAATGACCCTGGACTTTGGATCTTCTTTGTCCACAGTGCTGGGATCCCTGGTCTGTCTATGCCACCACACCTAGTTTATGTAGGGGTCAGATCCAGGGCTCTCTGCACACTAGGGAAGCACTCTGCTAACTAACCTGCACCCCCAGGAGCCCCCACCCCTACTTATTTTTATTGTTTTTTAACTAGCAACAATTGTGCATGGTCTACCCTTCACCTGTCTGCCCGATGACATGACCATTGTTTTTGTCCTTTAAATATCGCACACATATAGAAACATAATTGCATGCATAAGCAAGTAAACAAGTGTGTATTTAAATGGGAGACATTTTCACTTTGCTCCTTTAAAAGAAAAAAGATTTATTTATTATGCATACAGTTCTGCATGCACACAAGAAGAAGGTGCCAGATCTCATTATAGTTGTGGACCACCATGTGGTTGCTGGGAACTGAACTCAGGACCTCTGGAATAGCAGCCAGTGCTCTTAGCCTCTGAGCCATCTCTCCAGCCTGCACTTTTCATTCTTACTTGCTTAGTTTTTATTACTTTATCTACTTACTTTGAGACAGGATACCAATATGTAGCTCTGGCCTGCTCACTATGTAGACCAGTCTGGCTTGGAAATCACAGAGATCTGTCTGCCTCTGCCTCCTGAGTGATGGGATTTAAGGGCCACCATGCCTGACTGTTTGCCATTTGTCTAATCTTTTACATCTCTCTCTCTCTCTCTCTTTCTCTCTTTCTCTCTCTCTCTCTCTCTCTCTCTCTCTCTCTCTCTCTCTCTCTCTCTCTCTCTGTGTCTGTGTGTGTGTGTACTAGTACATGTAGGTAGGGAGATCAGAGATCATCTTGTGGGAGCTGGTCTTCTCTCTCCTTTTAACATCTGGATCCTGGGGACCAAATGCAGAACATCAGGCTTTATTGCATGCACTGTTATCTACTGAGCAATCTCACTGGCCTGGTTTGTTTTTTAAGGAAAAATTTTACTATTTAGCTCAGGCTGGCCTGGAAGTAATTATTCTTCTGAGTCCCTCTGTCTCTCAGTTTCTGAGATTACAAGTGTATACCACCAAGGTTCAGGTTTAATATTTTGTTATTCCACAGAGAGCCAATGCTATTCGTTCTACACAGTTACAGCATCTGAACCAAAACCCACCTTCTCCCTGCTGACAGAAGCAGAGGTAATTCCACTTTTCTGCAACTACAGACAATGCTGAGTATGAATAACCTTCAGTGACCTTGCACACATCATTTTACATGCATATATGTGGCCTAAAAATATGACTGTTTATATGTGCTGGGGATGGACTCCATAGCCTCATAGCCTCTAGCATACTTCCCACCCCTTGCTCTAGACTTTGTGATTTATTAGATTATTGCCAACTGGATGCTAAAAGCCTTGAAGGAGAAGCCACAAAAGCTCAAAAAGCCGGCTGTAGTGTCACGGATACCAGGAGCTACCTCTACACGTACTCTTTACAAAAAAATTATTAAGGTATTTTCAGGTGGCACCCACTAGCACATATGCTAGAAGTCTTGATATCAAGAAACCCTTCTTAAGAGACCATATCACAGGCCTGGAGAGGGTAGAATGGTTTGCTTTGCAAACCCAAGGCTTGAATCCTCGGCACCCAAGTAAAACTCAAGGCATGTCTGCACATGCCTGAAATTTCTAACCTCAGCATTTGGGGATGGAAACAGGTACTCCCAGGAGCCAGCCTAGCAAAACCAAGGTGGACAGTGATGGAGGAAGACATTCGAAGTTCTGCTCTGGCCTCTGCATGCATGTACACAGGTGTGCTCACCTACATACTCATGTACATGCAGCACACACACACACACACACACACACACACACACACACACACACAGAGTGAGGGATACAGATGCACAATGCTATAGCCAGGAGTTCAAAGAGAAGCAGAAAGCAAGAGGTGTCAGTCTGAGACATGAATAACAGTCTTTACATATAAAGGTGCAGACAAAATGCCTCAGCCTTGCTTGTTCTAGATCCCAGACTTTAGCCATATGTGCACATATACTGTATGCTACACACATACTGCATCTCCATACAACTTCTGAGGTCATAGCTCCTGAGTGAAGAATTCTTCTTGCTGAGAGTTTGACTGTGGACATAGAGAAAAATCAGACTTTCATCTAGGCTACATGTATACGCTGTTCTTTTTGGTAAAGAGAGACCTTCTATATTATTGTACATGCATGCATGTACGTGAATGTGTATTGCAGGGTCACTCTATTAGCCTCACCTGCCGTAAAATTCCCTATGTAGATCAGGCTGCCCTCAAATTCACAGAGATCCACCTGCCTCTGCCTCCCAAACGTTGGGATTAAAGCCTTGCAACTTTATGCCCAGCTGTTTCTGTAAACATAACAGGCCCACTTCTGTGAGTTGACAGGGTTCTACTTCATCTAGGAGGCTGAGCCACCAGGGAGCCATGGAAGGGCTTCCAAACCACCCGCCTCTTCTCTACTCGAGATGCACATCAGATATTGACCTCCTGACCCACCTGACTCCTGTTCTCCAGTCCTAGGATACAGGGACCTTCTTTTGTTTGGATCTCACCCCACCTCTGGAGTGCAGATATTTCTTTGAAGGAGAAACAGGCCAAAGGGCTAAAGATCTGCCTAAATCAGGCCTCCTCGGAGTCTTGACTGCCCAGAGTTTCCTCCAGGGCAACAGAAGTTCCTAGCTTGGTGGAGAATTTCCCTTTCCCAGGGAATCTCCAAGGCCCATGTCTGTTCCAGCTCTACTGAATCAGGATGAGGTGGAGCCAGGCCTGTGACTCCCTGTGGTACCCTGGGGACAAGAGGCCCCATATGGGAGCAATATGAAGGAGGCTTTGCATTTAAGTTGAGTGGTGTATGGCAGAACTCTGGCCTTTGATGAGAAGGCTTTCCCACCTTCCCAGAGAAGGGAGCGCTGCTCTGCAACCCTCAAGTATGGCCTCCTGTTTTGGCTTTGGACAGCTTAAAAGACTGAAGAGTCTCCTGCCCTGGGGCAGTGAAGGTCCATGTCCACTTTTGGGTCCTGAAGACCAGAGGATCTGCCCTGAGAGGCCATCTTGGGCAAGGCCTTCTCATCCTACTGGTCATGTGTCAGGTGCTTCAGCAGTTCAGTGGGTGCTTCACACTAATACCAGAGGCTTTATATAAGCAGCTGACACAGGGACCTGCAGAAGCAAGCAGTGAGCTGTGTGGATTTGCCAGGCAGAGAACTCCCCCCCCCCGGGGGGGGCACCCAACATGGCCAAGTAGAAAGACAGCTGAGTCACCTTGGGTAAGTAAGGATGCTTGGCTAAGTACCCTTTCTTGTCCTAGGTTGAGTCTGATTCCAGGATATTCCCTCTGTTCAGTTATTCACTGGGCGGACCCTGCTGAGGAGGCTACCTCTACAATATGGGGCCAGGCAAGTGTCGAGGTCGTTTACGCTGAAGAAGAACTACGACAGCCCTACAGTCACACCGTGCTCAGTGCAAGAGGAGCTTGCTCAGAGCCACACACACCTTGGTGTTCCCTCACCCCATGTATACCCATGTCTACTGTGTATGCAGTCCTCAGCCTGGAGACCTGACATATCTATTTGATGATAATCTCATGTAGCACAGGCTGGCCTGAAATCCACTAGATAGCCAGCTGAGGGTGATCTTGAACTCCTGATCTTTTTGCCACTATCTTTGATTACAGCTTATGCTCAGTTTATGCAGTGCTGGGGCTGGAACCCAGGCTCTGTGCATGCTGGGTAAGCACCCTACCTGCTGAGCCAGCATCGTTCTTTCTGATAACCAGTAGAAAAAGTCGATCTTTGGTCTCATGCCTTGTGCTTGGTACACTGAGCCTTGGGTGGGACTCTATCGCTGGGCAGTCAATATAGGAGCCTCTAGGACCAGCCTTATCCATTCCGTTAACCCCCACATCCCCATGGGACGTCCCCATTTGTCACCCTACCTTCTTGTTCCCTCCTCCAGGGACGTGGGTGATGTTGTCCAAGGATCCGATCTTCGACTGCACTCTGTCCTTGAAGTCTAGCTTCTCAGATTTTACCTCCACCTGCCCGCCTCCTGGAACATAACCCACACAAGAGCCTCTTTCCATCCTCGTGGTCCAGGGGACTTAGCATATAGTAAATGAGGTCACAGCTTGCAGAGCAAAGTGCCCGGAGCTGCTGGAAGCTTGATAAAAATTAGGTCATGTGTCACCATTAGCTAATGTGTCCATTCTGACTCCAAGGGAGGTTGGGCCAGTGATCACAAGAACAGCCCACCCTCTGGGAGTTGCCAGGGCTCTCAAGGAGGCTCTGAAGGGAGCCCTTGGAAGGGCTTCCAAACCACTTGCCTCAGCTCTAATTGAGATGCACATTGGATATTTACTCTATAAAATCTTCCTGAAACGGTTCAAAGGTTCAGGAAGCTTGGCCAGAAGAAGGTATGCTAAATTCATAACTGGATGCCTTCCAGCGGAGGTTTTCTTTTCTTTTTTTTTTTTTTAAACTTTATTTATTTATTTATTTGCCTTGGTGTTTGCCTGGAACTGGAACTACAGACAGTCGTTAGCTGCCATGTGGTCTGGGAATCAAACCCGGGTCCTCTGGAAGAGCAGACGGTGCTCTTAACCACTGAGCCATCTCTCCAGCCCCCCCAGCGGAGGTTTTCATATGAACATCCTGTAAATCCTTAGAATCGAACTGTATGTCAAATACATAATGAGGAGACTGTAACCCCCTGTCCCTCTGTGACTTGGTTCACCACACCAGGGTGTAGGAGGGGAGGGGACCTGTACTGGGAAGGGTGCTTTATTTAAACCAAACCACAGCAAGGATAGGACAATAGCCTAGAAAGAAAGGTCTCATGTTATAGCTGTTGATGAAGTGTGTGTGTGCTGCCCACCCCCACCCCCCATGCTGGCTGGAAGAAAGCTGAGATGTCCACAGTCCATGGCTGGTCCCTCTGTTACAGGCTTTTCCGGAGAGCCACAAGATGGAATCTGGAAACAGCTTGACCTCTTTCTCTACCCCTTGTCTAGGCTGGAAAAGCCAGACAGTCACACCTCCCCGGCCATACAGCTCTCTCACTGCCCAAGTTGGCCTATCCTAGGAAGCACTGGCCAGACTAACCAGCGCTGCCTCCCTTCCTCCAGGGCTACCTGGTTTATGATGGATGTTGCCTAATGAGCCACACTTGGAGGTCACCTTGCTCAGGTCCACTGGCTTGTAGACAATTTGCACCTGCGGGTCAGAGAGGATGGGAACAAGACAGAGAAGAAAAGGGGGTGATGTTACTAGGGGTGTAAAACAACGCAAAGCCCAGTGCCCACTTGTCAGTGGCTCCCATTAGTTACTGGATACACCCCACTTAGAAAAATAAAATATGCTCCCCAATTTCAGCCAATCCTCATCCCCCAGGAAGCTGGGTCCTCCCAAAGTAACTGTGGGACCTGAACATTTTCCATCCCAGAGACACAAGAATGGAAGAAATGACAGGCCTGTGCCGCCCCTAGATGATCTCCTCGGGGGGGGGGGGGGGGTTTCCAAGGACAGTGAGCTTCACCCAGCAAACTCCCACAGTCCTGGACCCAGAACAGCACTCTGCCTCAGGGTAAGAGCCACTTGGTGTCTGGATACATAGAATCCTGGACACTTTATCTCTTTTGAAAAGGGCAAAGTGACATCAACAGAGATGGGATGGCAGACATGCAGCAGAAATCACAGGTTTAGTGTCTCAGCAAGCGTGAGTGAGCAGACAGGACACACACGGAGAGCTGCCAGCCCAGGCGTCCTTCAGTGGCCCAGCAACAATGCCTGCCCTGGGGAATGACAGGGAATTCCGGAGAGAACACACTGAGGAAGACCACCCAGGCAGATGGGGCTCTGGAAGCCAGTCTCTCAGAACCGTGGTTTACAGCTTAGATAACTGGTCACTAACTGCCCCCTCCAAGTCCCATGTATCTCCCATATAGACCACGAGTGAGGACATTGCAGTGAGGGGAAGGGTCACCTCTTGTCCTGGGAGAGGGGTGGCCTCGTGTATGACAGTCGGCAAAGCAAGGTGGATGTTCTACAGAGGTGTCTAAAGGGACAAATTCTCTCATTTTCAGGGATAGCTTTGCTGATGGCATGCTGTGCTGTGGGATGTATCTCTCGCTTCCTTCCTTTTTTCCTTCCTTCCTCCCCCTCCCTCTCTTCTTCCCCCCCCCTTTTTTTTTTTTTTTTTTTTTTTTTTTTTTTTTTGCTAATGGACCTGATGGAAGAGGAGGGCTGTGATCTCACATGTCAGTGTGCTGGGCATCAGCCTGCCCCTGTGATGGTGATCCCAAAGAGCTTCTGTAGACAGATCCAGGATATAGTGGAAGTTCTGGGCAGTGGTGATGGAAAAGCCAAGGGGCTGGCTACCCAGCAAGAGCATTTGCCCTCTGCAGCCCATGAGGCCCAGAGATCTCCAAAAAGAGACAGGAATGCTGCAGAGACCAGAGTCTCACTCTCTTTCCTCTGGCCCAGGTAGAGTCGCTTGAGGGTCAGTGCCAGGGTGTGGCGGGGCTAAGAGATGTTGGAAGCCTGGAATGGCCAGAGGAGAAAGGAATGTATGGGGCATGGGATTGCAGCCCTAGGGAGGAGATAGTGATGGCGGAGCATTCTGCCTGCTGCAAGTGCCTCTGCCCTAGAGAGAGCCAGATGTATAGCTCAGACCAGGGATCTTGCAACCCAAAATGCCAGAGGCTATAACCATGAGCTTAAGAGAGCTTTCTCTACAGGTCCATCCTGTAGCCAACAGTGCTCACAGGCCAAGGACAGCCCTCATGGTCAGCTCAGGCTATCTTGTGACTCTGTATAAGGTCATGGGCTAGTTCACAGGCTGACACATTGCTGCACACATCAGAAAGTTCCCTGATATTCTGGGCTCTGGATATCAGGCAATCAATATGTGACCAGAGCTGCCCTGAGCTGGTTCTTCCCCACTTTCTCTGCAGGAACATCTACCCTCTGCAGTCCACTGGAGCCAGAGCCTTCAGCCCCAGCAGCAGACCAGACATGAGCCAAACCAGCTATCCCTGCCTTTCCCCCCCAACCACAGCAGATACCCTAAATGATAATATTCAAGGTCTCAGGAACAAAGACAACGAGAGTCATTAGTGACCATCTCTTTCCAACACCCATCTCTTTATAGGATAGTTTGAGTGTACAGTGAGAAGGCATCAGGCTGAACAATAACTACAGTGTGACCAACAGCTTGAACTCTCCTGGAGGGAAAAAAAAAAACAAGTATGGGGGGCTGCGGTGACAGGGGCAGCAGGGAGTGGAAAGAGGAGAGGGGAGACACTGTGAGTAAGCATGAGAAGCAGTAGTCACAAGACCAGCACTTGCTGCTCTGGGACCAAAGTCCAAGAGTCAGAAGGCAGGGCAGGTGCCAGGCGGGAGGTAGATGCACATTGCAAGAATAAACCCTGTGGATGGACCAAGGCACTTTCTGGAAAGAGCCCTTCCCAACATTCCAGCAGTCACAAGACTAAGCCAGCAAAAACTCTTAGAGAGCCTAGGCCCCCTCCAAGGATTGACCCAGAGGTAGGGATGAGGGAGCTGGCCTAGAGAAACCTGAGGCCAGTTTGTGTATACTGCCCTGTGGGCACAGGCCAGCCTGGAGGACAATGGAACCTCTAAACCCACTGAGGGAGCCTGAGAACATCTCACACAGACTCCACACACTGCTGGAGACAAGTTCGGTCCCCTGTGTTTATAGGGGAACAAATTTAAACCTTAAACAGCCTTTCTCTGGCAAACTGAACTCAGGCAATAGATACACCCCTGACTTCTCTGTTAAGCTCTTTGCGACCAGTGTCTTTGTTTTAGGGATTGGGGGGGGGGGGAAATGTGCCGCTGGCTTTAAACTTTAACTGAGGCTTAGGAATAGCTTCCTCTCTCAAAGATGGAGACCCAGATGGGAAATGGAGGGTGACTAGGGTGGCTGGGACCCTTTCTGCCCTTGACATTGGACAGGAAGTCCTTAGTATCCAGTCAGATCATATGAACCGTCCAGCCATATGAGATTAAAGAGGTGACAGTCTCGTCTGGGTTGCCATGGTCTCCAGTCCCATTTTCAACAGTCTGTGGGGCTTCTAGGGACATGGGCCTGGTAGTGTGGGGACCCGGCTTCTCAGGGAAGGGCCAGCCAGAGCCACTTGCTGTCCCTACCCTGCTGGATCCTGCATTGAACATGGAGAGGGGACAGCAAATGTAAGTGTGGGGACACAGGAGGCCCTGAGCCTGCGGGGATTTATTCTGTGCAATGTCTCACAGGTACACACTCATGACGCTTCTCACAGCAAAGGCTCCGGCACACTGCACGGAGAGCGTGACAGTACTCACACTGCCGCCGCCCGGGACGTGTTTGATATTGTCCTTTGAGCCACACTTGGACTGGACGTTGCTAAGATCCAGCTTCTTATTAATTATCTGCACCTTTGATAGCCAGAAAAAAGAATGAGTGATGAGCACACCCAGAGCATTGACCCCTGACCTGTGGGCTGCTGGGGAGAACCAGGACTGAGTCTGGCCTCCTTGGGGAAATGCAAAGATGCTCCCTGGGAAGGCACACTGCAAACATACTAGAGTAGATCACAGAACATCACTGGGGACAGGGGACGTGAAGATAGAGGTGGGAGGCTACCAGGTTGGGGTGGAATAATACGTATGAATAGGGAGTTTCCCCTGTGAAGTTCTCAGAAGAAAAACAAGACCCCAAACACCCACCCACACCAGTGCAAGGCAAATGGCCGCTGAAGAGTTGCAGTGTTCAAGGTTTCCAGCCAAATTATCTTTTTTTTTTTTTTTAAAGATTTATTTATTTATTATGCATACAGTTTTTACAGAAGAGGGCACCAGACCTCATCATAGATGGTTGTGAGCCACCATGTGGTTTTGCTGGGAATTGAACTCAGGTCCTCTGGAAGAACAGTCAGTGCTCTTAACCTCTGAGCCATCTCTCCAGCCCCCCAGCCAAATTATCTTGAGCTGAGCTGCTGAGATGGCTTAGTGACAGTGAAGACATTTGCCACCAGACTCTCACATACCCTCTGACTCCCACGTGCATGCAGTGGCTGGCACACACACTCATACATGTAATAAAACACTTTTTAGCTTCCTTGGGGGGGTGGTGAGACAGAGTCTTTCTATGAAGCCCTGGCTGTGCTGTAATTCACTCTGTAGACCAGCCTAGCCTTGGACTTACAGAAATATGCCTGTCTCTGCCTCCCAAGTGCTGCACCACCCAACCAACTAATTTTAGATTTTAAAATTTTTAAAAACTACCTCCATTTATAATCTTATTTTATTGTGTTCTTAGGAGACCTTCACTATTACCAGATTAGAATATAGTATTTGGGAATGACCTAAACGCATGTTTTGGGGCCATGGTCACTCACATTTGGCTTCAGAACAAACTCTCCTTCCCTTTGAGGTGACAGCTGTGTTCTCCATCATGTGAGGAGCCACAGAGCATCCCCAGGAAGTGTCACCAGCTGTTCTCAAACCCACGGGTCACTGAGGAAACCCTAGAGCTAACCCTGGCCTAGGATTTGAATGTTGGAAACCTCGTTTAAGTGGCTAAAAAAGTGGTTCGTTTTGTTGCCTTTTGCAGAAGTTTTCAGTTTTTAGAAAGAGAGTCTCACGTTTCCCAGGCTGGTCTCAAAAGTCAGTGCGTAGCCAGGGTGACCTTAAACTCTACAGCCTCCTGCGTCCACTTCCAGAGTGCTGGCTTATAATCTGATTTACAGCTTCCTTCCGGCCACCATGGGTAAAATTGCTTCCATAAGCATCCTCACTGTATGGTCTTCCTGGGCTCTCAAACATTTGCATTGACTCCATATTAAGCAGTATAAACAGCCAGCTGTGAACATACTTTGGCAATGACTTTTTCCGTATTGTGGATCATTTTTAAATTTTTATAGCATAGACTCCTAGACATAGCATTTCTAAGTCAAAGTGATAAGTGTTCTAAAAGCCCGCTCTCCTAATGGCCTCCTGAAAGGGTGCTGAATCCTCCCTGGACTCTGCTGATGAACCAGCTTCCTGTGCTCCCTGCTGCCAGTATTAAGCAATGCTTGGCTCTCAGCCAAGAGGTGGGTTCCAGGGAGGGTCAAGTGCTTCCTGCTTGAGACATGGGCTGGCACTAAAAAATTGGGGTGTGAGCCCCATTCAACTGCTGGTCTTGGATAGCCATTTAGCCCCTCTATGCCTCAACTTCCCCATCTACCAAATGGGGCTGCTGAAACACTGACTTCCCAGAACATGTGAGAGGGGGAATGAATCAGTCTCTGGGATGCCTCGAGAACAGGGCCTGTACACATCAACTGCCTATAGACGCAGCAGCTGCTGTGTGTGTGTCTGTGTGTCTGTGTGTGTGCCTCTCTGTGTGTCTGTGTGCCTCTGTGTGTGTGTGTGTGTGTGTGTATGTGTGTCTGTGTGTGTGCCTCTCTGTCTGTCTGTCTGTGTGTGCCTCTCTGTGTGTCTGTCTGTGTGCCTCTGTGTGTGTGTGTGTGTGTCTGTGTGTGTGCCTCTCTGTCTGTCTGTCT